>JBAIZL010000005.1:197632418-197682418 GCA_036971475.1 Prosapia bicincta
AGGTCCCTACTTTCAGGAAGATGGTTATAGATAAAATTACTTATTTAAAGTATTTATACATTACATATAATACGCATACAAAGAGGAAAAGTCAGCTGACAGAGGAGAATGAGGACGCGCCCCTGCAGTGACATTGGCCGCGGGTAGGAATACGGCAACAGGGATTTTTTGTACGCTAACTATTTCATATTTATTTATTATAAAACGATACCGAGTCGTGAAATGTGATGCGAAAACACAAATACAGTAAATAAAAGTCTTTACATAAAAATAAATAGAGTGAATTTCATTATAAATAAAAAAATCAACAACGGCGTGTCCGCGATTTTTTAGTGTGAGTGACATTGTCGAAAATCGCCGCCACACCCTTTTTTTATTTTTAAACAATAAAAGTCTTATAGGTCCGTAAAACTATTATAAAAGTCATATATATATATATATATATATATATATATATATATATATATATATATATATATATATATGTATGTATGTATGATGAATAGTTAATATCTGGAGTACATCCGTTCATTCTGCAGTTCATAAAATCGCAGTTCCGACGTTTCGCTAGAATCTCATCTAGCATTGAAGAGCGAGAACTGTTGTTGGGTTCACCTCGTCAATGTTAGATGAGATTCTAGGGAAACGTCGGAACTGCGACAAGAATATTACTTGGTATTGATGCGAGTTAACTTTCAAAGATTGATAGTATCGTCATTGTCAAGCATCAACTGGTAAGATTCTTGTTTAGGTACATATAGTACAAGTGATAAGTGAATACAAGAAAACAGTGTTGGTGATTTATTTATTTTTAGAATAACACTTTGCAGTACTTGATTGAACACCAAACATATTTGAATTGTTCTCTGCATTTTGAATATTAAACTTAACAATTCGATCACTGAAAGAGAAAACTAGGCTATAAATTTTAAAAACAACACGTTCTACATAGGAACCGAGGCACGATGTACATTGGGAGTCACGTTTACCGTCGCCAAGAAGTCTATTTACAGTACAAATATCGTTGAATCATAAACTAAATATGTTTGCACATTAGTTTTATATACAAGATATTTACAAACCCTCAAATTATTCACGCCCTTGTGACACATTTACAAGTATTTGTTATAAGAGTCAAAACACTTCCGCGACAGTCAGTTTACGTGGTTGAGTTAAACATGGTTGTACTTTCTCTTTAGACTAAACCTTCTTTCCTATAAAAAAATGTTTCACTTCACAGAAGAAAACATTTACTCAACTCACAGATTAGTTTTATTCTAAAAATTATTAATCCTTATTTTTCTGACCCTTCTGCGCCCACGGCCCCCACTGCGGCCTTCACTGTGAATATCAGAACCAACAGGTGACAACTGAAAGTTTAATTGTAATAATCAGTTCAGTTAGGGTTTCTATTTTAGCAGAATGTACGTAAAGATTTTGCGAATACTGTTTATATTTATTGTATTCATTTGTGGCTAATGGTTTTATTTATTATATTTATTTAAGGCTAATGGTTTTACTTATTGTACTTATTTGTGTCAAATAGTTTTATTTATTGTATTTATTTGAGGCCAATGGTTTTATTTATTGTATTTATTTAAGGCTAATGGTTTTACTTATTGCATTTACTTGTGGCTAATGGTTTTATTTATTGTATTTATTTGTAGCTAATGGTTTTATTTATTGTATTTATTTAAGGCTAATGGTTTTATTTATTGTATTTATTTGTGGCTAATGATTTTACTTATTGTATTTATTTGTGGCTAATGGTTTTATTTATGATATTTATTTAAGGCTAATGGTTTTATTTATTGTATTTAGTTGAGGCTAATGGTTTTATTTATTGTATTTATTTGAGGCTAATGGTTTTATTTATTGTATTTATTTGTGGCTAATGGTTTTATTTATTGTATTTATTTAAGGCTAATAGTTTTACTTATTGCATTTATTTGTGGCTAATGGTTTTATTTATTGTATTTATTTGTGGCTAATGGTTTTATTTATTGTATTTATTTAAGGCTAATGGTTTTATTTATTGTATTTCTTTGTGGCTAATGATTTTACTTATTGTATTTATTTGTGGCTAATGGTTTTATTTATTGTATTTATTTAAGGCTAATGGTTTTATTTATTGTATTTATTTAAGGCTAATGGTTTTACTTATTGCATTTATTTGTGGCTAATGGTTTTATTTATTGTATTTATTTAAGGCTAATGGTTTTATTTATTGTATTTATTTGTGGCTAATGATTTTACTTATTGTATTTATATGTGGCTAATGGTTTTATTTATTGTATTTATTTAAGGTGATGGTTTTATTTATTGTATTTATTTGTGGCTAATGGTTTTACTTATTGCATTTATTTGTGGCTAATGGTTTTATTTATTGTATTTATTTAAGGCTAATGGTTTTATTTATTGTATTTATTTAAGGCTAATGGTTTTACTTATTGCATTTATTTTTGGCTAATGGGTTTATTTATTGTATTTATTTAAGGCTAATGGTTTTATTTATTGTATTTATTTGTGGCTAATGGTTTTACTTATTGCATTTATTTGTGGCTAATGGTTTTATTTATTGTATTTATTTAAGGCTAATGGTTTTATTTATTGTATTTATTTAAGGCTAATGGTTTTATTTATTGTATTTATTTGAGGCTAATGGTTTTATTTATTGCATTTATTTGTGGCTAATGGTTTTATTTATTGTATTTATTTAAGGCTAATGGTTTTATTTATTGTATTTATTTGAGGCTAATGGTTTTACTTATTGTATTTATATGTGGCTAATGGTTTTATTTATTGTATTTATTTAAGGCTAATGGTTTTATTTATTGTATTTATTTGTGGCTAATGGTTTTACTTATTGCATTTATTTGTGGCTAATGGTGTTATTTATTGTATTTATTTAAGGCTAATTGTTTTATTTATTGTATTTTTTTAAGGCTAAAGGTTTTACTTATTGCATTTATTTGTGGCTAATGGCTTTATTTATTGTATTTATTTAAGGCTAATGGTTTTACTTATTGCATTTATTTGTGGCTAATGGTGTTATTTATTGTATTTATTTAAGGCTAAAAGTTTTACTTATTGCATTGATTTGTGGCTAATGGTTTTATTTATTGTATTTATTTAAGGTGATGGTTTTATTTATTGTATTTATTTGTGGCTAATGGTTTTACTTATTGCATTTATTTGTGGCTAATGGTTTTATTTATTGTATTTATTTAAGGCTAATGGTTTTATTTATTGTATTTATTTAAGGCTAATGGTTTTACTTATTGCATTTATTTTTGGCTAATGGGTTTATTTATTGTATTTATTTAAGGCTAATGGTTTTATTTATTGTATTTATTTGTGGCTAATGATTTTACTTATTGCATTTATTTGTGGCTAATGGTTTTATTTATTGTATTTATTTAAGGCTAATGGTTTTATTTATTGTATTTATTTGAGGCTAATGGTTTTACTTATTGTATTTATATGTGGCTAATGGTTTTATTTATTGTATTTATTTAAGGCTAATGGTTTTATTTATTGTATTTATTTGTGGCTAATGGTTTTACTTATTGCATTTATTTGTGGCTAATGGTGTTATTTATTGTATTTATTTAAGGCTAATTGTTTTATTTATTGTATTTTTTTAAGGCTAAAGGTTTTACTTATTGCATTTATTTGTGGCTAATGGCTTTATTTATTGTATTTATTTAAGGCTAATGGTTTTACTTATTGCATTTATTTGTGGCTAATGGTGTTATTTATTGTATTTATTTAAGGCTAATTGTTTTATTTATTGTATTTATTTAAGGCTAAAAGTTTTACTTATTGCATTTATTTGTGGCTAATGGTTTTATTTATTGTATTTATTTAAGGCTAATGGTTTTATTTATTGTATTTATTTAAGGCTAATGGTTTTATTTATTGTATTTATTTGTGGCTAATGGTTTTACTTATTGCATTTATTTGTGGCTAATGGTTTTATTTATTGTATTTATTTAAGGCTAATGGTTTTACTTATTGTATTTATTTGTGGCTAATGGTTTTATTTATTGTATTTATTTAAGGCTAATGGTTTTATTTATTGTATTTATTTGTAGCTAATGGTTTTATTTATTCTATTTATTTAAGGCTAATGGTTTTACTTGTTGTATTTATTTGTGGCTAATGGTTTTATTTATTTATGGCTAACGGTTTTATTTATTGTATTTATTTAAGGCTAATGGGTTTTATTTATTGTATTTATTTGTGGCTAATGGTTTTATTATTGTATTTATTTAAGTCTAATGGTTTTAGTTATTGTATTTATTTTTGGCTAATGGTTTTATTTATTGTATTTATTTGTGGCTAATGGTTTTACTTATTGTATTTATTTAAGGCTAATGGTTTTATTTATTGTATTTATTTTTGGCTAATGGTTTTATTTATTGTATTTATTTGAGGCTAATGGTTTTATTTATTGTATTTATTTGAGGCTAATGGTTTTATTTATTGTATTTAATTGTGGCTAATGGTTTTATTTATTGTATTTATTTAAGGCTAATGGTTTTACTTATTGTATTTATTTGTGGCTAATGGTTTTATTAATTGTATTTATTTAAGGCTAATGGTTTTACTTATTGTATTTATTTGTGGCTAATGGTTTTATTTATTTGTGGCTAATGGTTTTATTTATTGTATTTATTTGTGGCTAATGATTTTATTTATTGTATTTATTTAAGGCTAATGGTTTTATTTATTTGTGGCTAATGGTTTTATTTATTGTATTTATTTGTGGCTAATGGTTTTATTTATTTGTGGCTAATGGTTTTATTTATTTGTGGCTAATGGTTTTATTTATTGTATTTGTTTGAAGCTAATGGTTTTATGTAGTGTATTTAGTTGTGACTAATTGTTTTACTTATTGCATTTATTTGTGGCTAATGGCTTTATTTATTGTATTTATTTAAGGCTAATGGTTTTACTTATTGCATTTATTTGTGGCTAATGGTGTTATTTATTGTATTTATTTAAGGCTAAAAGTTTTACTTATTGCATTGATTTGTGGCTAATGGTTTTATTTATTGTATTTATTTAAGGTGATGGTTTTATTTATTGTATTTATTTGTGGCTAATGGTTTTACTTATTGCATTTATTTGTGGCTAATGGTTTTATTTATTGTATTTATTTAAGGCTAATGGTTTTATTTATTGTATTTATTTAAGGCTAATGGTTTTACTTATTGCATTTATTTTTGGCTAATGGCTTTATTTATTGTATTTATTTAAGGCTAATGGTTTTACTTATTGCATTTATTTAAGGCTAATGGTTTTATTTATTGTATTTATTTGTGGCTAATGGTTTTACTTATTGCATTTATTTGTGGCTAATGGTTTTATTTATTGTATTTATTTAAGGCTAATGGTTTTACTTATTGTATTTATTTGTGGCTAATGGTTTTATTTATTGTATTTATTTAAGGCTAATGGTTTTATTTATTGTATTTATTTGTAGCTAATGGTTTTATTTATTCTATTTATTTAAGGCTAATGGTTTTACTTGTTGTATTTATTTGTGGCTAATGGTTTTATTTATTTATGGCTAACGGTTTTATTTATTGTATTTATTTAAGGCTAATGGTTTTATTTATTGTATTTATTTGTGGCTAATGGTTTTATTATTGTATTTATTTAAGTCTAATGGTTTTAGTTATTGTATTTATTTTTGGCTAATGGTTTTATTTATTGTATTTATTTGTGGCTAATGGTTTTACTTATTGTATTTATTTAAGGCTAATGGTTTTATTTATTGTATTTATTTTTGGCTAATGGTTTTATTTATTGTATTTATTTGAGGCTAATGGTTTTATTTATTGTATTTATTTGAGGCTAATGGTTTTATTTATTGTATTTAATTGTGGCTAATGGTTTTATTTATTGTATTTATTTGTAGCTAATGGTTTTATTTATTGTATTTATTTGTGGCTAATGGTTTTATTTATTGTATTTGTTTAAGGCTAATGGTTTTACTTATTGTATTTATTTGTGGCTAATGGTTTTATTAATTGTATTTATTTAAGGCTAATGGTTTTACTTATTGTATTTATTTGTGGCTAATGGTTTTATTTATTTGTGGCTAATGGTTTTATTTATTGTATTTATTTGTGGCTAATGATTTTATTTATTGTATTTATTTAAGGCTAATGGTTTTATTTATTTGTGGCTAATGGTTTTATTTATTTGTGGCTAATGGTTTTATTTATTGTATTTGTTTGAAGCTAATGGTTTTATTTATTTGTGGCTAATGGTTTTATTTATTTGTGGCTAATGGTTTTATTTATTTGTGGCTAATGGTTTTATTTATTGTATTTGTTTGAAGCTAATGGTTTTATGTAGTGTATTTAGTTGTGACTAATTGTTTTATTTCCTGTATTTATTTGTGGCTAATGGTTTTATTTATTTGTGGCTAATGGTTTTATTTATTTGTGGCTAATGGTTTTATTTATTGTATTTATTTGTGGCTAATGGTTTTATTTATTTGTGGGTAATGGTTTTATTTATTTGTGGCTAATGGTTTTATTTATTGTATTTATTTGTGGCTAATGGTTTTATTTATTTGTGGCTAATGGTTTTATTTATTTGTGGCTAATGGTTTTATTTATTGTATTTGTTTGAAGCTAATGGTTTTATGTAGTGTATTTAGTTGTGACTAATTGTTTTATTTCCTGTATTTATTTGTGGCTAATGGTTTTATTTATTGTATTTATTTGTGGCAAATAGTTTTATTTATTGTAATTATTTGAGGCTAATGGTTTTATTTATTGTATTTATTTGTGGCTAATGGTTTTATTTATTGTATTTATTTCTGGCAAATGGTTTTATTTATTGTAATTATTTGAGGCTAATGGTTTTATTTATTGTATTTATTTGAGGCTAATGGTTTTATTTATTGTATTTATTTGAGGCTAATGGTTTTTCTAAATATATTGAAAACAAGTAGATTTACATATAAAAATTTAATTATTTGGAAGTGTATTAAATATGTGGGTGTTATGTTTGTAAGAAGGAAATCTGACATTAACTACGTCCCTAAACCATTATATTACCAAAAAATCTGGTCAGGGCTACATCCTGAGGAATAGCGTAACTTAAAATGTTCTACGGTTCTATTAGGTTTCGAAAAACTCGAGACAGGTCAATAACGTAGTTCAGCAGTTCCGTTTTGAAATTATTATTATATATGAGCCGAGTTCCTATGATCGTTAATTACACCGCATCAAGTTTATAGAAACCTCTCGATATTACCCTTCCCTGAAGGAACACGTATCAACTTACTCCCTCTGTGTCAACCTCACCCGCCTAAGCAAGTAACCAGGACGAAAAACCGGGCCGTTTAAAGGTTTTTTTAATTTCTCGTAAAATATACAACACCAGTGGAAGAAGAGGTAGGCCAAGTAAACAGTCTAGTCCCGAGGTCTCAAACCTACGGCCACATCTCCAGCCTCGGGAGTGTTCGGTTAAGGTCGTCTTCTTCGGAAGAGACGCATTTGTTCTCCGCTCCGAGTTTCTAGTCCCGGGGTCTCTAATCTACGGCCCGCGGAAAGCTAGCATACTGGAAAAAAAATTATTTGGTATTATATTTCCTTTTAAACATTTTTACCATTAAATATGAGTACAGTACTCGTCTCTCACTTGCCGCTTCTTTCCTCTATAAGTGTAAAACTAGCTGTAAACAATTAGCGTTCAACCACTGAGCGATATTGAGTGGTCAGCAAGGACTGTACCCCAATTGTAACTGAGGCAGGACCAAAATAACCCATCCCACCCTGCCATAAATCATCATTGGTTTGTTTGCTCTCTAAATTCTATTTCCTTGTCAGTGGCTTTCCAGCGTCAGTTACAATCACAACTAGTGCGAGTGTATGTTGATGTTACGCCAAATGTATAATGATAGTGGACAGTGTCTTATTTTTTTAAATTTTACTAACAATGGTATCTTGTAAAAAAGAAAAGTTTATTTTGAGCGCCGTGTTTTTAATAAACCCATGACTATTTTATTATCGACAACAGCAATAAAGCTGTATGTCTTATTTGCAAGGAGACTGTCGCCGTTTTGAAAGAATTTAATGTCCGTAGACAATATGAAACAAAACACAATAGCAAGTATTGCAATTTATCAGGCAAGGTGGGTGTGGAAGAAATCTGCCCGAGATAACCGTTCACGGTTCAATGCTATGTTTGTCGGGAAACACAGGAAGATCTTGGAAATAACGCTGTTTATCAGTTAAAAGACTCATGCAAGTACTTCGAATGGTTCTCAATTGCTCTTGATGAATCAACTGATTCCACTGACTAGGCGCAAGTTCTTTTATTTGTTAGTGGTGTGAACAGTGATTTAAAATCACAGAAGAGTTGGCTGACGTTCACTCTATGGAGGGTAGTGCGACCGTACACAAAATCTTTGCAAAAATAAGGGAAACCATTTCTAATCTTGGGCTCGATTTCAAACGCATGAGAGGTGTTACAACGATGGTGGGATAAATATGTCTGGTACAAAAACTGGAGTAGTTGGAAACATTTGCAATTCTGTTAAAACAGCTGGCGGTGTTCAACCCCTGATTTATCACCGCATTGTCCATCAACAAGCATTGTGTGGTAAAGACATAGATGTAGCTGACTTTCTGCCCTGAAGTATTGCCGACCCGCTTTTCTTTCTAAAGTTTTCGATGTGGCCCTCGGTAAAAAAGGTTGGAGGCCTAGACTCTAGGCTATACGGGAAGGTTTTCGAACTCTCACATAGTGGTACCACTTAATCATAATACCAAGCCCTCTGTTTGGGGGCGTGATGAACCCACGTGGGGGGTGTAAGGGTTTGGTGGGAGAGTGTAGAGACATCATACACAAAAGTAAACATTCTTTTTCAATTTCCATGAAAACGTCTATAACAAGTCTGCAGGAGTTGAAAAATAAGAAACTGAATTTTTTTCTTAGCCCTCTCGAAAATATTACGTATGTTAATATGATTATATCAAATCTGGAAGGATATAGCTTTTAAAATCTTTGAAGGACATCTGATTTATATTATTATGAAGAAAAAAAGGTAAGTCGAGTCACATTTAAAGCCAAAGATAAGATTTTCCTTTGATTTTATTTGAATGTTTCAGTCATTCTAAACATTTGGATAGTTGCAGATCGCAACTTTAATCGCTACCCTTCCTTGTCAAACATTACACAAACAAAAATCTGACTCATATGTTACTAGTCTGAATACAAAGCGATAAAAACGCGCTCACGCACGCACGCGCACGCAGTCTTGCCTGTACTTCTAACTAAGGGGATTTTTATGTTCTGACTTAATCCTTTCTGTTCTCACAGTAGAGTTAATATCCTTCAATGGCTACACTTCAAATTACCAACTAGATTAATCACTTTAAAACCACACAAAATGGAAGACATACTGATTCGATATAGTTTCGTTAAACATAAATCATATATAATAAATTAAAAGAGACAATTTTTTACGAAGCACCAAAGAAAATCAATGCAGTGCTATAATGAAATAATAAAACTTTTCACCTACCTCGTTTAAGAAAGAGTACAAAAATTATATTAGAAGTATTTAGATAGAAAACAGTAAACAAATTGTAATAACTGGGAATGTTTTAGTGTGGAGTATATTTAATATACTTTTTACCCACAACATCCATCTTTTAATGTAAAACATTCATTAAACAAAACAAACACTCTCAGATTGTGCCGAAGTTCCGAGACTATACTGTAGACGTTAAGTGGATGCTAACAGAAAACTTTCTAGAGCTCTAAAACTTGACTTGCAACAGTAACACTTGAAGCTTTGCCCAGATCATAATGAAAACTCGGGAGGATTCATAACCCTAGAAACTGCCAATAATTATAGTTTTGGAAGGGTATTTTACTACAGACTTATATTCAACTAGTTTCGTCTTTAAAGGTAAAATCTTATAATCGATTGTTCGCTAACTAATCGATGTCCAAATTACATAGCTCGATGTTTTTTTTCATAGCTTTCTATTTTCAATGAAATAAAACAATCATAAAAACATGTAATAAATCATCAATATACTGGTATTTATAAAAATGTCTACAATAACAATGGCGTGATATTTTACAAATCTCAGTAAAACAAGAACATTAATAAGTAATTATAAAAAATTGCCAAACAAAATGATAAAATCTGTTGTAATTTATGAATTCAGTGAACTGCTAGACTTGTTCTCTCGACAATTCTTGTTTAGGCCTATCTGTGACTATACAGAGACAGATGCACTTGATTAATCACAGTTCAAAGAATGGGCTTTTCAACTATGTCGCATTGCATTACAAACGTATTTTTATTTCATGGCGTCCCACTCGACAATATTGTAACAACTTGTAAATGGAATATAGGCCTATTTGCATTAATCAAATAATGCTCAGTTGCAACTTGCAATCAATATGAAGCCAAAAAAAAACATTTTGTTGATTTCCTCACGCTGTGTAACGCTTAGCTCCATGAATAATGTTTTACATTTTTAATCATGCGGAGAACCTTTAATGGGTATATGTGTGTAATACAAATTGTCTATAATTTAGGAGTCATTTTGACATTTTATTATTTTTCAAAACATAACCTTTAAAAAGTATAACATCTTGTTAGTAGTGGGAATATTGATAGCAGTGACACTTCAAATAATTTGAATTATAAAGTAAAACCAGTGAGAAATTAATAAGAACATAGCCTAACCCTTCAAAGGTTAAATTCTCCTTCAATATATTTTTTATGTTTAAATATCCTATAGAAAATGCATAGACTTTAAACAATACAGAACGTAAACTAATCTTTTTTACTATCATAGCTTTATAATTTTTAATTTAAATAATACAATTTATTACATTTATAGTTTTTTAAATTAAATTAAATGGAGCCAAAGAAATAAACTTAACGCATAAACATGGATCGTCACTAAGCCGCTAGTTTGTATATTAGGTAAGTCCCCCCCCCCCCCCATTAAAACTGGTCCAACCATTAACTTTCCTTGCATTATCTCAACCTAAAGATTGATAAAACTAAAGTGCCCATTGACTCATTAGTTCTTGTCTGAACATTGTCAATACATATTGTATTAGAACTAGCACAGCACAACACAACACTACACTAATGCAAATGGTTTGGTACTCTTCAATCTTCTAACCATGGACTGGTTATCGAGAAGTTGAAGAGCCACTGTACTTGGATGAAGGGGAAGTCTCTTTTCATGTTTTTTAGCGATCTTCTTTATTTCTTCTGGTATCGTCGGAATATTTAGATCTCGGTGAATATCTTTGTTTTTTGCATACCAAGGATTTATTTTGGAAAATCTGGAGAATTTCTACATTAGATTCCTTTGCACATCCCCACAGTTGACTGACATACATCCAAACCGGTTTCAAAATGTGATTGTAGATTTTAATTTTATTTCCCAATGAGAGGTTTGAATCTCCACCCTAGAGCCAATAGTGCTCACGGTATTTGATATTTAATTCCTCCTTCTTCTTCTTGATGTGGTGTTTCCATCTTAGTTTAGCCTCTAGGTTCATAACTAGATATTTAGCTTTATTTTCATAAGGGATGATGACTTCGCTAACATCCATTAACGGAGGATCTTTCAGAACCTTATTTGTGAAGTTGATATGGACTGACTTCATTTCATTCAGTTTGATTTTCCATTTATCAGGCCATTCTAGGAGTTTGGTTGTTGCTCTCTGGACTTTGTCCGTATGTATATATGTCTTTGTCAGTTGCTAACAATGCTGTGTCATCTGCAAACATTGCTGTGGTTACTTCTGGGGTGGTTGGAATATCACAGGTGTAAAGTAGGTACAGTACTGGACCCAGTACTATCTTGGGGTACTCCTGCTTTGATTTCCTTAATTTCGGAATATTCTCCTTTCTGTTTGATTCTGAATGTTCTGCCTGTTATATATGATGTTAACAATGAAACATATTCCTTTGAGAGCATCTTATTTAATTTATAGATCAAGCCGTCATGCCACACCCTATCAGAGGCTTGGGATATTAGGTAAGTGTATTAAAAAATAATACTGCTTTCCTTATATATACATTTCAACTTAATGATAATATACGATAAAGTAAACAAGCTGCGAGTAATACGACCACCTGTTCCATAAAACCACACGATATAATTTCATCAAACATATATTCATGACAAACTGTATGTGACAATGATTTAAATGTAAATTTTAAAAAAATCTCTTTATGAAGAAGAAACCGATGTTAACATTAAACGTCATGTTTTACATTAGAAAATATTCGGTTCTACAGATTCATTCCTATATAAGGCCTATTTTATAAACTGGACTATATGACTAGTTGATACTTCAATGAAATTCTATTAAAAGTAATGATTCCATCGCTTTATATCCAAATTGTAGAATAAAATCTATTATGATTTCTATTAAACTTACGACATCATATAGCGTCATGACCTCCTAAAGGCATGACAGTTTCCTTATGGCCATTATAAAGACTAAGTCATATTAGAAGGATAATGAAAATATTAGGAAGAACCCTAATACCACAAAGATCACTCTAGTTTGTAACTTCTTGTTTGCTAGATTGTAATTTTGTAATAAGAGCCTCTGATGATGATGACATGGTCAACGAAATATACATAGGGTACAAATCTTGAGTACAATCATAAGGTTAAATCGATATGTACAATCTTAAGTAGCTTGTTTTATTTGATATTTTTCATTATTTTTTGTGATATTGGGGTTCTTTTCAATATTTTCATTGTAATATATTTTACTGTGCTCTTGATATTGTATATTATAAGGACAAAAAATTCTTTGTAAATATTAATAAAATCAATATTTTGTAAATATTTCAAAATCCATTTATATAATGTATCATTATAGTAGATAGTAAAAAGGTACATAATGAAAGCGTTCACACAAAATCTCACCGCACATTAGTTTACTGCTAGTCTATAAGCTAGTGCAAATTTAGATTTTGAGTAAACTATTTTAACTTTTACCGTTATGAATTGTTCTCACCAGCTAAGCTCTAAATACCTTAATACTATTAGAGTATGCATTTTCAGGTCCAAGTAAGTGAATTAATTTATAAAGAAGATGTAAATAAACTAATAATATCCTTTTAATGTACATACTTCTGAGATTTGTAAACAAAGAAGCTACGTATTTGCAGTAATACCTTTTAAATGAGTGTTTTATCTACAACCGTTAATAATGAAAGCTAAGTAAAACAGTATGAAAATAGAAAAAACAATAAAATGAGAGAAATCTCTTGTATTTTTTCAATACGTTTCTGCTGTTATATACTACAAATAAATAAAACAGAACTATTTTTTCCTTAGACAGATCAAGTAACGCAAACAGTAACCATGGTGTTATATTTCTACTTTTAGCCGTGTAATACAACACGGCCAAACGTTTTTGAAACCTGACGTACCAAGGGCTTATGATTGATAGCGCTTGATTTCACGTCACTTTTTTCTCGAGTGAGCAATCCATTGTAAACTGTATGACCAACATTTATGACGTCACCACGCCATTCAATTACTCTCATATTTCCTCTATATTAAACGGCATTGCCAAGTAAGTTTATTTTAGTATTTTCTTTTGATATTACACTACTAAGTAGCATAAACATTGTTGGATCAACCGATTAAAGTTGAGATTTTTTAAACGAAACTAAAAAGTTAAAAACGCATTCTCTTGACATATGGAATTTTATATGATCAAAATCATAATATACATGTGTGTGTGTGTGTGTGTGTGTGTGTGTGTGTGTCTGTGGGAGTGTGTGTGTGTGTGTGTGTGTGTGTGTGTGTGTGTGTGTGTGTGTGTGTGGGAATGTGGGAGTGTGTGTGTGTGTGTGTGTGTGTGTGTGTGTGTGTGTGTGTGTGTGTGTGTGTGTGTGTGAGTGGGAGTGTGTGTGTGTGTGTGTGTGCGTGTGTGTGTGTATGTGTAAAATTTTAACAATTTTATAAATGTCTAGTATTTAGTTAATACTACCAATAGTACCCATAAACGTGTGTAAATTAAATATATAGTATAAAATTGCGTTCAACACCCGCAAGAACGTAACAATACGTACTGCGTGTATTTTTACTACTACCTCGATTAACCAGGAATTCAGGGAGTCGTGGCTCGGATTTGAGTCTCAAGTGTATTTGCATGTGGTTGTCGAAGCCTGAAACACATACCTGGCTGTCTTACAAGAGGAAAGTATTATTAAAGCATCTCCTTTAAGCTCTACTGCCTCCAGATTCGACTCTCTTAGCTCCCATTACGATATCTAGAAATCACCTGGGAGAAATTCTAATCAAATCATTTTTACGTAAAGGTTTGTATCTAGGCTCTCAATAAAGACAACTTGTTTATGCTGATAGAAATAGAATCTGAAAGTGGCGAAGTGAAACACTTTTAATCTATGCTACTACTCACAAGTAAATATAAACTCCTCGCAGATTAAATATTAAAATATAGTCATAAATTCTACAATGACACAGTATTTCAACAGGTTAATCAGTACTTGAAATTACAATGCAAATTAATGTTTTTTGACAAACACTAAATACGAGATTTACAAAACATTCAACGTACAATCTCCATATACTATGTCCTACATTTATGTTATCTTTATTAATTCAATAAACACAAAATCTCTGCTAATAGGATTTACTGATTGACATAAGTGGAGCGAGGGGAAGGAGGAATTTTCTATTGTACAGAAACAAAAGCCGACCTGATAACCGGCTCATGCGCCTAGCAGAATAATCCAACTATAATAGAAGGCCCGAAATTCCAATATGTGTTAACAAGATATTAACCTTAGTGTCGCGTAAAGTTGGCAACAATAAATTGCCTTTACCTCTATATAATCCGGGCTGAAGTTATTTAGCCTGGCTGACGTAAGGCATGCACAAAGAACTTATAATTACATTTACAAGCCTTTGGAAGTTTATGCAGAGGCATTCTCGGATACTCAAGCATTTTATACAGTTTCATTTCGTAGACACGAATGTTTCAAGACAACGCTTAATATTTACCAAAAAATACAAATTGTTTTAAAAATTAATTCTTGCCTCTACATAGTTATTTAGTTTTTTTTAAAGTATAAATAAGAGAGAATGACGTTATTTTTCGGATATTTTTAATTATTTGTGTATTTTAAACTTAATGAGTTTTACTCGACACTTAAGTCTCGAATTTTATGTAAGGACCAATAACAACACAAGCCTAGACATAGAGCCAATGTTTCACAACACAAATAAAACTAAATAAATTAAATACATCACACTTAAAACTAAGCCAGAGAATAATGTTTGTTTATCTCTTTTTAAACTTAGCCCATAAACCTTACATAGTTTTACACAATATCAAGAGCACAGTGGTACAATATATTACAATAAAAATATTGAAAAGAACCCCAATACCACAAAAATAATCAAAAATAACAAATAAAACAAGTTACTTAAGATTAAACCCTTATGTACATTTCGATGACCATGTCATCATCATCAGAGGGTCTTGTTACAAAACACAATCTAGCACACAAGAAGTTACAAACTAGAATGATACCAATCGTTCTCCGCGGTCGCTATATATAGGCGTGAGGTAAGCTCCGCCCCCTCTCCGCCCTCGACCGACAAATAACGATCGGCCATCAGGAACCCAATAGGTTATGTCAAAAATTACATTATAATAATACATATGTAATAAAAACTACAGCAATAACAATTAATAAACTAAAAGTAATTAGATTAAAACATCGTAATTTGAAGAAAGCTATTTAAGTAAAGTATATAATGGTGAGTAAGGAATAGGTCCTTTATCTGCATTCATTAATTTACAATTTGATTTGACTATAAAAACACTTTCATAACTATTAAGTAACTTTTTTGAGTTTATACATTTACCTAAAATAACATTTTTATCTAAATCATGCTGATTACTAAGGACATGTTCTGCTACACTTGATTTTTCAGGTCTTTCATATTTAATATGGGCAAGATGTTCTTTATATCTGGTTACAATTTTTCTTTTAGTTTGACCTATATACATCTCGTTACAAGTACTACAAATTATCTTATAAATACCTGATTTTTCCAACATTGGAATTTTATCTTTCGGGTTACATAATAAATGCTTGAGTTTATTTTGAGTTTTATAGGCTATCTTAACATTTACCTTTTTAAAAATAGAGTCTAACCCTTTTGTTAAAATATTATCGAAAGGTAAACTAAAAAAATTACATTTTTTAACTTCTTTTTGAAGAGTGGTAGTTGTGTTCAAAACATATTTTAATCTTTGTTTTCTAACAATATTATCTATAATTTTGGTATCAAAATCGTTATATCTAGCCACTCCTTTGATATAATTAATTTCCTTATAAAATCGTCTAGGACTAAGTGGTACATTGATAGCTCTGTTAACCAAACTGTTAAATGCTGCTATTTTATGTGTATAACAATGGTTGGAACTATTTAAAATATATCTGTTATTGTTAGTAGGTTTCCTGTAAATATCAAATTCAATTTTTTCATGATTTTTAATACACAGAATATCTAAAAATGGTAAACGATTATTAGTTTCTAATTCATAAGTAAACTTAATGGAACTATGTATAGGCTACTATTAAGTTGGTTTACAAAAACATCAACATTACATTTACTGCTATCAAAGATCGCAAAAAAATCGTCAACATATCTTAACCAAATCCTAGGAAAATAAGTAATACTATTCTTTAAGTTTTCTTCAAATCTACTCATAAAAAGCTCAGCAATGAAAGGAGACAAGATGTGTTGTTACCCATAGCAGTTCCATCACATTGTCTATAAAATTCATTATTAAATTTAAAGAAATTTTGGTACATATATATTTCAGTTAATTTGACATATTCGTTTATTTTAATAGGTTCGATGTTGTTTTCTTTTAAATAATCTTCAACAAACAATATAGTTTCTTTAACAGGAATGCTAGGAAACAATGAACTTACATCAAAAGATACCATAATATCAGTACTACTAAGTTTTATATTCTTAACCTTGTTGACAAATTCTATGTTGTTTTTAATAGGAAACATACCACGTTTTTCTTTTAAAGAAGTAAATTTATAGGCTAACCATTTTGATAAAAGGTAAGTTGGGGAATCAATCCCAGAAACTATAGGTCTCATTGCTTTCCCTTCCTTGTGGATTTTTGGAAGGCAATATAACCTAGGTATAACAGGATTAGAAATTTGAAATTTATAAATATCTTTCTTAGGAATGACTAAACTACAATTCTTAATAGTATCATTTGTAACTTGAACAAATTTATTTAGTGGGTTTTTAACAATTTTCTGATAAGGGCCTTCTTCTAACATTTTAGTTACTCTATTGACATAATCGTTCTTATCTAAAACTACAATTGTATTACCCTTATCAGCTTTTAAATAATAACAATCTTTGTTACAAAGACCTTTAACTAACTCAAAATTATTTTTAACATTAGCCGGTTTATTAGCCATACGAATATTATTTTCCATTTTAATTTTACAGGCGTTTCTTATGTAATTTTTATCTGACTCTTTTAAATTAGAAATACTACTTTCTATATTAGCTATTACATCAACTACAGTTTTGTTAGTGTAATTACAATGTGCAAAATTTAACCCTTTACTTAATAAATTAATTTCTTCTCTATTAAAAGTTTGGCTAGATTCATTACGAACTAGCGGACAGGTAGGGTTTTTATTATTATTACCTATTTCATCCAAATTTAAATGTTTACTAATTGCTACAAATTTCTTATCCAGATTTTTTACCTTACAATCAATTTTATGCTTATTTATTACATACATTATTTACATATTTTTAAAAAGGTAAATGTTAAGATAGCCTATAAAACTCAAAATAAACTCAAGCATTTATTATGTAGAATGATGAGTCATCATTCTAGTTTGTAACTTCTTGTGTGCTAGATTGTGTTTTGTAACAAGACCCTCTGATGATGATGACATGGTCATCGAAATGTACATAAGGGTTTAATATTAAGTAACTTGTTTTATTTGTTATTTTTGATTATTTTTGTGGTATTGGGGTTCTTTTCAATATGCTTACATAGTTTGTTATTTTATTTGGTTCTATTGGTGCGGTCAAGTACAGTTGTTTCACGGATTGAAAACTTTGTATTTAAAACCTAAAAATATAGTAAAACTGCGCTAGAAATGTAGCAGTACAAATATATATTATAAATAATATCAAACCTGCAACTAAAGAAGATGTTACAAAATTATATTAAGATTAATTATATAAGATATTAACAATATATTAGCATATAAGATATTTTTATATAACTGATTGGATGATTTCTGATTATTTAAAAGCTTATATAATTATTTTGAAACGAATACAATAACATCTATCAGAGAAAGCTTTCATTAAGTCATCGTAGAACAGCCTAATACTTTATTAAACATGTCTGTAATAGATTAATGCGTCCAGTTTTCTACTCTGACATGTTTTTCTTCCTTTATAAATAAAACTCCACAGTGTTCTGCTCTTTTAAAGAAAGGAAAAATGTAGAAAACACCAACAAAAATCAAGGTAAATATGTATAGTAAACAGCCGATGTGGATTAACAAACCGTACATAGCCGGAGTGAATGCCACAAGTACAACAGCCAAAAGGGGCTTTTTGCACGACTTAATCTTACCTTATAACCGGTTATTTAGGCCAAAAGCTTAGACATTTAATTAGTGCATGGGTATCAAACTAACGTCATCATTGTCCAGGAAGACGTAACATGGCCTTTCCATTTCCAGGCATACAAGTACCTCATAATAGAATATAAATGATCAGAGAGTTGTTATACCTCTGTAAACGCCTATCGTTCATACGTTTCCTGAACACACTGCACCCAGGATATTACCTCATCCCATGCTTTTTTGCAGAAACCAAAGTTCTCAGGTAATTCTACTAACTGGGCAGTAGAGTGACTATTTCCAGGCATACAAGTACCTCATAATAGAATATAAATGATCAGAGAGTTGTTATTCCTCTGTAAACGCCTATCGTTCATACGTTTCCTGAACACACTGCACCCAAGATATTACCTCATCCCATGCTTTTTTGCAGAAACCAAAGTTCTCAGGTCATTCTACTAACTGGGCAGTAGAGTAACTATTTCCAGGCATACAAGTACCTCATAATAGAATATAAATGATCAGAGAGTTGTTATTCCTCTGTAAACGCCTATCGTTCATACGTTTCCTGAACACACTGCACCCAGGATATTACCTCATCCCATGCTTTTTTGCAGAAACCAAAGTTCTCAGGTCATTCTACTAACTGGGCAGTAGAGTAACTATTTCCAGGCATACAAGTACCTCATAATAGAATATAAATGATCAGAGAGTTGTTATTCCTCTGTAAACGCCTATCGCTCATACGTTTCCTGAACACACTGCACCCAGGATATTACCTCATCCCATGCTTTTTTGCAGAAACCAAAGTTCTCAGGTAATTCTACTAACTGGGCAGTAGAGTGACTATTTCCAGGCATACAAGTACCACATAATAGAATATAAATGATCAGAGAGTTGTTATTCCTCTGTAAACGCCTATCGCTCATACGTTTCCTGAACACACTGCACCCAGGGTATTACCTCATCACATGCTTTTTTGCAGAAACCAAAGTTTTCAGGTCATTCTACTAACTGGGCAGTAGCGTAACCATTTCCAGGCATACAAGTACCTCATAATAGAATATAAATGATCAGAGAGTTGTTATTCCTCTGTAAACGCCTATCGCTCATACGTTTCCTGAACACACTGCACCCAGGATATTACCTCATCCCATGCTTTTTTGCAGAAACCAAAGTTTTCAGGTCATTCTACTAACTGGGCAGTAGCGTAACCATTTCCAGGCATACAAGTACCTCATAATAGAATATAAATGATCAGAGAGTTGTTATTCCTCTGTAAACGCCTATCGCTCATACGTTTCCTGAACACACTGCACCCAGGGTATTACCTCATCACATGCTTTTTTGCAGAAACCAAAGTTTTCAGGTCATTCTACTAACTGGGCAGTAGCGTAACCATTTCCAGCCTACAAGTACCTCATAATAGAATATAAATGATCAGAGAGTTGTTATTCCTCTGTAAACGCCTATCGCTCATACGTTTCCTGAACACACTGGACCCAGGGTATTACCTCATCCCATGCTTTTGTGCAGAAACCAAAGTTCTCAGGTCATTCTACTAACTGGACAGTAGAGTGACCATTTCCAGGCATACAAGTACCTCATAATAGAATAAAAATTATCAGAGAGTTGTTATGCCTCTGTAAATGCCTATCGTTCATACGTTTCCTGAACACACTGGACCCAGGATATTACCTCATCCCATGCTTTTGTGCAGAAACCAAAGTTCTCAGGTCATTCTACTAACTGGACAGTAGAATAACCATTTCCAGGCCTACAAGTACCTCATTATAGAATAAAAATTATGAGAGAGTTGTTATGCCTCTGTAAACGCCTATCGTTCATACGTTTCCTGAACACACTGGACCCAGGATATTACCTCATCCCATGCTTTTGTGCAGAAACCAAAGTTCTCAGGTCATTCTACTAACTGGACAGTAGAATAACCATTTCCAGGCCTAGAAGTACCTCATAATAGAATAAAAATTATCAGAGAGTTGTTATGCCTCTGTAAACGCCTATCGTCCATAGGTTTCCTGAACAAACAGGACCCAGGGTCCTCATCCCATGCTTTTGTGCAGAAACCAAAGTTCTCAGGTCATTCTACTAACTGGGCAGTAGAGTAACCATTTCCAGGCCTACAAGTACCTCATAATAGAATAAAAATTATCAGAGAGTTGTTATGCCTCTGTAAACGCCTATCGTCCATACGTTTCCTGAACACACTGAACCCATGGTATTACCTCATCCTATGCTTTTGTGCAGAAACCAAAGTTCTCAGGTCATTCTACTAACTTTGCAGTAGAGTAACTATTTCCAGGCATACAAGTACCTCATAATAGAATATAAATGATCAGAGAGTTGTTATTCCTCTGTAAACGCCTATCGTTCATACGTTTCCTGAACACACTGCACCCAGGATATTACCTCATCCCATGCTTTTTTGCAGAAACCAAAGTTCTCAGGTCATTCTACTAACTGGGCAGTAGAGTAACTATTTTCAGGCATACAAGTACCTCATAATAGAATAAAAATTATCAGAGAGTTGTTATTCCTCTGTAAACGCCTATCGTCCATAAGTTTCCTGAACACACTGGACCCATGGTATTACCTCATCCCATACTTTTGTGCAGAAACCAAAGTTCTCAGGTCATTCTACTAACTGGGCAGTAGAGTAACCATTTCCAGGCATACACGTACCTCATAAAAGAATATAAATGATCAGAGAGTTGTTATTCCTCTGTAAACGCCTATCGTCCATAAGTTTCCTGAACACACTGGACCCATGGTATTACCTCATCCCATACTTTTGTGCAGAAACCAAAGTTCTCAGGTCATTCTACTAACTGGGCAGTAGAGTAACCATTTCCAGGCATACAAGTACCTCATAAAAGAATATAAATGATCAGAGAGTTGTTATTCCTCTGTAAACGCCTATCGTCCATAAGTTTCCTGAACACACTGGACCCATGGTATTACCTCATCCCATGCTTTTTTGCAGAAATCAAAGTTCTCAGGTCATTCTACTAACTGGGCAGTAGAGTAACCATTTCAAGGCCTACAAGTACCTCATAATAGAATATAAATGATCAGAGAGTTGTTATGCCTCTGTAAACGCCTATCGTCCATACGTTTCCTGAACAAACAGGACCCAGGGTCCTCATCCCATGCTTTTTTGCAGAAACCAAAGTTCTCAGGTCATTCTACTAACTGGGCAGTAGAGTAACTATTTCCAGGCATACAAGTACCTCATAATAGAATATAAATGATCAGAGAGTTGTTATTCCTCTGTAAACGCCTATCGCTCATACGTTTCCTGAACACACTGGACCCATGGTATTACCTCATCCCATACTTTTGTGCAGAAACCATAGTTCTCAGGTCATTCTACTAACTGGGCAGTAGAGTAACCATTTCCAGGCATACAAGTACCTCATAATAGAATATAAATGATCAGAGAGTTGTTATTCCTCTGTAAATGCCTATCGTCCATACGTTTCCTGAACACACTGCACCTAGGGTATTTATTCATCCCATGCTTTTGTGCAAAAACCAAAGTTATCAGGTCATTCTACTAACTGAACAATGGTGTAACCATGCTGCATGGGCTTGCTATACGTCGACGCATTCCCATGTATTCCAATTATATTTGTTGACTGATTCCTCTATAACTCCATCTTGAAGGACTCCCTAAACAGTAGTATACGTTTTTTGTGGTTATCATCGCCAATCAAAAACTAACACAAAAACGCAATATTTTAAATGAAACAAAATAGTAAAATAAAATTCAAATAAAACAAAAACTACAAAACAAAGAAAACTGAAGCATAGCAGTAATAATATAAAATTAAATATGTAACTATAAATATATAACAATAAGAAAAACATAATAAATAACAAAAACAACAATAAATCTATAACAATAAATAAACATTTAATGTAGAAAATAAATAGAAATATTGATAAAATAACAATAAAAAATATAAAACCATTAATAACAAAATAACAACAACGAATAATGCAACAGTAAATAAATAATAACAATATATAAAACAATAGTCAACAATTTACCAATAAATAAAGCTTAATAGCATAGTAACAAGAACATAAAATAAATTATATTCAAATAAATAATAAAAAACAAAAATATACGCAAAACACAAACAATATGTGTGAATATATAAGTATAAATATAAAAGCATATATTTATTTAAAAGCAGAAATTAAATTTTAAAATGATATGTTTATAGTGCAATAAAGCGATCACTCGTCCAACGGCCGAGGCAAACAGTAGTGGAAACTGCTAGAGCTAGGAAGGTAATTTAATATATATATATATATATATATATATATATATATATATATATATATATATATATATATATATATATATATATGTATATATATATATATATTTTACGTTATCCATTGTTTTTCCGTTGCACTGACTTTATGAAGTTAATATATTACTATTGTTAATAATTTTATCTAACCTTCAATGGTGGATAAAATTACTTACAATAGTAATTTATTAACTTCATATATATATATATATATATATATATATATATATATATATATATATATATAAAGAACTAAGTCAAAATACAAATACAAGAATTATAATTACAATTCAAAGATTTTCGTTGGCTAATAGTACCAACATCATAAGGAATATTCCTGATGATGTTGGTACTGTTAGCCAAAGAAAAGCTTTGAACTGTAAATTCAATTATAATTCTTGTATTTGTATTTGTATTTTGACTTAGTTCTTTATTAATACACAAGAATACATATTGCGATATTTATATATATATATATATATATTTTACGTTATCCATTGTTTTTCCGTTGCACTGACTTTATGAAGTTAATATATTACTATTGTTAATAATTTTATCTAACCTTCAATGGTGGATAAAATTACTTACAATAGTAATTTATTAACTTCATATATATATATATATATATATATATATATATATATATATATATATATATATATATAAAGAACTAAGTCAAAATACAAATACAAGAATTATAATTACAATTCAAAGATTTTCGTTGGCTAATAGTACCAACATCATAAGGAATATTCCTGATGATGTTGGTACTGTTAGCCAAAGAAAAGCTTTGAACTGTAAATTCAATTATAATTCTTGTATTTGTATTTGTATTTTGACTTAGTTCTTTATTAATACACAAGAATACATATTGCGATATTTATATATATATATATATATATTTTACGTTATCCATTGTTTTTCCGTTGCACTGACTTTATGAAGTTAATATATTACTATTGTTAGTAATTTTATCTAACCTTCAATGGTGGATAAAATTACTTACAATAGTAATTTATTAACTTCATATATATATATATATATATATATATATATATATATATATATAAAGAACTAAGTCAAAATACAAATACAAGAATTATAATTACAATTCAAAGATTTTCGTTGGCTAATAGTACCAACATCATAAGGAATATTCCTGATGATGTTGGTACTGTTAGCCAAAGAAAAGCTTTGAACTGTAAATTCAATTATAATTCTTGTATTTGTATTTGTATTTTGACTTAGTTCTTTATTAATACACAAGAATACATATTGCGATATTTATATATATATATATATATATTTTACGTTATCCATTGTTTTTCCGTTGCACTGACTTTATGAAGTTAATATATTACTATTGTTAGTAATTTTATCTAACCTTCAATGGTGGATAAAATTACTTACAATAGTAATTTATTAACTTCATATATATATATATATATATATATATATATATATATATATATATATAAAGAACTAAGTCAAAATACAAATACAAGAATTATAATTACAATTCAAAGATTTTCGTTGGCTAATAGTACCAACATCATAAGGAATATTCCTGATGATGTTGGTACTGTTAGCCAAAGAAAAGCTTTGAACTGTAAATTCAATTATAATTCTTGTATTTGTATTTGTATTTTGACTTAGTTCTTTATTAATACACAAGAATACATATTGCGATATTTATATATATATATATATATATTTTACGTTATCCATTGTTTTTCCGTTGCACTGACTTTATGAAGTTAATATATTACTATTGTTAGTAATTTTATCTAACCTTCAATGGTGGATAAAATTACTTACAATAGTAATTTATTAACTTCATATATATATATATATATATATATATATATATATATATATATATATATAAAGAACTAAGTCAAAATACAAATACAAGAATTATAATTACAATTCAAAGATTTTCGTTGGCTAATAGTACCAACATCATAAGGAATATTCCTGATGATGTTGGTACTGTTAGCCAAAGAAAAGCTTTGAACTGTAAATTCAATTATAATTCTTGTATTTGTATTTGTATTTTGACTTAGTTCTTTATTAATACACAAGAATACATATTGCGATATTTATATATATATATATATATATATATATATATATATATATATATATATATATTGCAATAATAAATAACATACTTTTATTGTAATATATCAGTAAAAACCCTGGCTGTAAAGACAATAAAAGGTTTAGCTGCAGAAAATTAGGCACGTTTCGTTTACAAAGAATTAATAACTACTGATTCTAAGTCCAAAGGTATTTACTCCAACGTCTGTGTTGGAATTCACTACGATATGCTATTTACAACTATATTACAACCGCTAACAATTTATTGCAGTTTACAGAAATACTTCAAGATAATCTACAGAATTCTTGTTAACTCACCTTAGGAAGCAAAAAACTAAATCTCTTCTTACCTGTAACAAAGACATATCGTAAATATGCATAGTTCAAGGTAAATCTTTCATGCATATAATTTGTTTTAAAAAAAAAAATATTTTTTTAAATTAAGAAAACACTCATATAAGAACCCATTTCTTATTGATCTCACATTCCAGAACCATAAAATGTAAAAGGATATTTATTCATAAACAAATATTTAATTAACAAACTTAATACAAATCGCATAAATTTGATCACATTATTGGAAACCTGCAGTTAAAAAAGACGAAACTCAAAAACGCATCCTTGTGACCAACCTAGAAACTAATGATGACTCTCCAGTGCATCGCAATCGTTTACCTCAGTAATTGTGGAGGTCGTTACTGTATACAATCAGGACTTTGAAATCTTGGCTGAACATCCCGGACAGCTAAATCAAAGATTAATACCGATGACGAGTAATAGTGAAAGAGAAACTTTCAAAGATAAACCTCTTTTCAGATTTGTTGAAATTTTATTTTCGGCTCCTGTTTACTTGCGTTCAAAAACTATATCCCTCCACGTTAAAGTTCGTGGTTCTTCTATCGGTGAGCTAAGTATACATTACTAAAATAATGAGCGTAAATGGTTAAACTAGTACTCGTGACATCTTGGAGTTACATTCACTAATAACTGATACCAACTCTAATTTGAAAAGCATATCTCTGCCGTTGCATTTTCAAAAACTTGTGACGTCATCAGTGATGTCCCTGAACCGGTCGCTACTATTTCAAATCGTACAGATTTTTCATTTTAACACAAACTGATAAATTCTTGTCCGTTGTATATGTACATGAGCGCGCGAGTGTGTATTTACTCGTGCCCACCCAGATCAATTTAGTTTGTAATTTGAAGGAAATTAATTTCTTCTAAAAATCCCCAAAATGTCTTCCAAACAGTAGTCTAATATCACAGGGAAATTTTTAATTTTCTTAAAAGTGTTGTTAGAAATGAAAATGTTTTACGTGTTTTTAACGATCCACTTCTGTCACTTAATCGTATAATCATTACTCTATATTCTACACTAAAAAGGAATATTGCAGCAAATTGAAAAGGAAATGGAGCTGGTCATAGGAACAGAAATGTGAAGATCATAAACGATCTATTACAAAAAGTTATGGTTTTATATAAATACTATTTCTACTGAGGTGAAGAGATGTAGAAATAACTTCTGAAGTGGAAATGGGAATGTCATAAAGAATAATTTCTTGGAAGTTCGATATTTTTCGCAACCACTCGTTAAAATAAATATATCAATTGTTCCAAGGACTCTTACGTAAAGTGCGGACCACGTAACTGTGCACTTGGCCTTGAGAGATCGCAGTAGGCGAGACGGGAGGTAGAGGGTCAGAATAAATACTCCCTACGAACGTGATAAGGTCTGTTAAAACATTGACTTGCGTGAGACGATCGATATTAGATAAATTCGATGATAAATTAGCTTCGGTATGGAATAACAGTCCTGAAATATTTGTAGACATATTGGATGCAGAAGCTGTTGATGTATAGAACATTCTGAATTAGTAGCATGCTTTCTGAAATGGTAGTACACGAGAAATCTCTCAAGGCCAAGTGCACGGTTACGTGGTCCGCACTATATTCACCGAGATAACTGTTCGCTTGAACAATTACTGTCCTTAATACGACGACTCAGACGGTCGATACAGTTAGTCCATCTCACTTCCTTTTTCACTTAAATGATAGACAGCGTTAGATTTACAAAAATCCGTTCTACAGATGCACAAAAGATTTAAATTCAAATAAAAATATGTAAATAGACATACAATTTAAGACAAAATAACAAAACCTGGACCTGGCACAATTTAAATCCAAATAAAATTCTCTTTACATATGTTATTTACGTTTTACATAAAATGGAGGTTGGAATGATTCAGTGAAAACAAAATTATTACCGTTTGTCAGTTATAATTCATTCTAAACTCGATGCATAGCATTATTTATAAACTCAGAGAAGTAAATGTTAATTTTATATTATTCAACACATTCCTTGAATATTTTTAAACTAGCCTCGCTACACATGCGTTACATAGTTGCAAAATTAACGTCCGCAATTAAAACTTTTAGTATTGCCCTGAAACTATCTCTTCGTAAAGCCCATATCTTTCGACAGTGCCAAGTTTCGTATTTTAATTGCTTAAATTGGAAACAAACCAATTTGGCGAAATCCAATTCTCACGAAATTAGATTACTTACGTACGAAACACTTTATTTATGAATGATGTGAATGAATGGGACGCTTATTTTGAACCTCTAACCCACATTTGATTCGTTCCATCAGGGATGTTGTAAACTAAATGCTAGGGCGGCTTGGGGTTGGCAATCCAAACTCTCTTTACCTCCACTCCATCCCTCGTTGTGGGGAGTTTTTTTTATCGGTTGCAATGGTAATGTTCTTTTGATCTTTGTTATCCGAAGTCACTCTAAACGCCACAAAAGGAATTTGACCAATCAAATTATTCTTTAATATTAATTCCGTTTAAGAACATTGTCTTGAATGTTGCATTAGATCTTTGTTATCCGAAGTCACTCTAAACGCCACAAAAGGAATTTGACCAATCAAATTATTCTTTAATATTAATTCCGTTTAAGAACATTGTCTTGAATGTTGCATTAGATCTTTGTTATCCGAAGTCACTCTAAACGGCACAAACGGAATTTGACCAATCAAATTATTCTTTAATATTAATTCCGTTTAAGAACATTGTCTTGAATGTTGCATTAGATCTTTGTTATCCGAAGTCACTCTAAACGCCACAAAAGGAATTTGACCAATCAAATTATTCTTTAATATTAATTCCGTTTAGGAACATTGTCTTGAATGTTGCATTAGATCTTTGTTATCCGAAGTCACTCTAAACGGCACAAACGGAATTTGACCAATCAAATTATTCTTTAATATTAATTCCGTTTAAGAACATTGTCTTGAATGTTGCATTAGATCTTTGTTATCCGAAGTCACTCTAAACGCCACAAAAGGAATTTGTCCAATCAAATTATTCTTTAATATTAATTCCGTTTAAGAACATTGTCTTGAATGTTGCATTAGATCTTTGTTATCCGAAGTCACTCTAAACGCCACAAAAGGAATTTGACCAATCAAATTATTCTTTAATATTAATTCCGTTTAGGAACATTGTCTTGAATGTTGCATTAGATCTTTGTTATCCGAAGTCACTCTAAACGGCACAAACGGAATTTGACCAATCAAATTATTCTTTAATATTAATTCCGTTTAAGAACATTGTCTTGAATGTTGCATTAGATCTTTGTTATCCGAAGTCACTCTAAACGGCACAAACGGAATTTGACCAATCAAATTATTCTTTAATATTAATTCCGTTTAGGAACATTGTTTTGAATGTTGCATTAGATCTTTGTTATCCGAAGTCACTCTAAACGGCACAAACGGAATTTGACCAATCAAATTATTCTTTAATATTAATTCCGTTTAAGAACATTGTCTTGAATGTTGCATTAGATCTTTGTTATCCGAAGTCACTCTAAACGGCACAAACGGAATTTGACCAATCAAATTATTCTTTAATATTAATTCCGTTTAAGAACATTGTCTTGAATGTTACATTAGATCTTTGTTATCCGAAGTCACTCTAAACGCCACAAAAGGAATTTGACCAATCAAATTATTCTTTAATATTAATTCCGTTTAAGAACATTGTCTTGAATGTTGCATTAGATCTTTGTTATCCGAAGTCACTCTAAACGCCACAAACGGAATTTGACCAATCAAATTATTCTTTAATATTAATTCCGTTTAAGAACATTGTCTTGAATGTTACATTAGATCTTTGTTATCCGAAGTCACTCTAAACGCCACAAACGGAATTTGACCAATCAAACTATTCTTTAATATTAATTCCGTTTAAGAACATTGTCTTGAATGTTACATTAGATCTTTGTTATCCGAAGTCACTCTAAACGCCACAAACGGAATTTGACCAATCAAATTATTCTTTAATATTAATTCCGTTTAAGAACATTGTCTTGAATGTTGCATTAGATCTTTGTTATCCGAAGTCACTCTAAACGCCACAAACGGAATTTGACCAATCAAATTATTCTTTAATATTAATTCCGTTTAAGAACATTGTCTTGAATGTTACATTAGATCTTTGTTATCCGAAGTCACTCTAAACGCCACAAAAGGAATTTGACCAATCAAATTATTCTTTAATATTAATTCCGTTTAAGAACATTGTCTTGAATGTTGCATTAGATCTTTGTTATCCGAAGTCACTCTAAACGCCACAAACGGAATTTGACCAATCAAATTATTCTTTAATATTAATTCCGTTTAAGAACATTGTCTTGAATGTTGCATTAGATCTTTGTTATCCGAAGTCACTCTAAACGCCACAAACGGAATTTGACCAATCAAATTATTCTTTAATATTAATTCCGTTTAAGAACATTGTCTTGAATGTTGCATTAGATCTTTGTTATCCGAAGTCACTCTAAACGCCACAAACGGAATTTGACCAATCAAATTATTCTTTAATATTAATTCCGTTTAGGAACATTGTCTTGAATGTTGCATTAGATCTTTGTTATCCGAAGTCACTCTAAACGCCACAAACGGAATTTGACCAATCAAATTATTCTTTAATATTAATTCCGTTTAAGAACATTGTCTTGAATGTTACATTAGATCTTTGTTATCCGAAGTCACTCTAAACGCCACAAAAGGAATTTGACCAATCAAATTATTCTTTAATATTAATTCCGTTTAAGAACATTGTCTTGAATGTTGCATTAGATCTTTGTTATCCGAAGTCACTCTAAACGCCACAAACGGAATTTGACCAATCAAATTATTCTTTAATATTAATTCCGTTTAAGAACATTGTCTTGAATGTTACATTAGATCTTTGTTATCCGAAGTCACTCTAAACGCCACAAACGGAATTTGACCAATCAAATTATTCTTTAATATTAATTCCGTTTAAGAACATTGTCTTGAATGTTGCATTAGATCTTTGTTATCCGAAGTCACTCTAAACGCCACAAACGGAATTTGACCAATCAAATTATTCTTTAATATTAATTCCGTTTAAGAACATTGTCTTGAATGTTGCATTAGATCTTTGTTATCCGAAGTCACTCTAAACGCCACAAACGGAATTTGACCAATCAAATTATTCTTTAATATTAATTCCGTTTAAGAACATTGTCTTGAATGTTACATTAGATCTTTGTTATCCGAAGTCACTCTAAACGCCACAAACGGAATTTGACCAATCAAATTATTCTTTAATATTAATTCCGTTTAAGAACATTGTCTTGAATGTTGCATTAGATCTTTGTTATCCGAAGTCACTCTAAACGCCACAAACGGAATTTGACCAATCAAATTATTCTTTAATATTAATTCCGTTTAAGAACATTGTCTTGAATGTTGCATTAGATCTTTGTTATCCGAAGTCACTCTAAACGCCACAAACGGAATTTGACCAATCAAATTATTCTTTAATATTAATTCCGTTTAAGAACATTGTCTTGAATGTTGCATTAGATCTTTGTTATCCGAAGTCACTCTAAACGCCACAAACGGAATTTGACCAATCAAATTATTCTTTAATATTAATTCCGTTTAAGAACATTGTCTTGAATGTTGCATTAGATCTTTGTTATCCGAAGTCACTCTAAACGCCACAAACGGAATTTGACCAATCAAATTATTCTTTAATATTAATTCCGTTTAAGAACATTGTCTTGAATGTTACATTAGATCTTTGTTATCCGAAGTCACTCTAAACGCCACAAAAGGAATTTGACCAATCAAATTATTCTTTAATATTAATTCCGTTTAAGAACATTGTCTTGAATGTTGCATTAGATCTTTGTTATCCGAAGTCACTCTAAACGCCACAAAAGGAATTTGACCAATCAAATTATTCTTTAATATTAATTCCGTTTAAGAACATTGTCTTGAATGTTGCATTAGATCTTTGTTATCCGAAGTCACTCTAAACGCCACAAACGGAATTTGACCAATCAAATTATTCTTTAATATTAATTCCGTTTAGGAACATTGTCTTGAATGTTACATTAGATCTTTGTTATCCGAAGTCACTCTAAACGCCACAAAAGGAATTTGACCAATCAAATTATTCTTTAATATTAATTCCGTTTAAGAACATTGTCTTGAATGTTGCATTAGATCTTTGTTATCCGAAGTCACTCTAAACGCCACAAACGGAATTTGACCAATCAAATTATTCTTTAATATTAATTCCGTTTAGGAACATTGTCTTGAATGTTGCATTAGATCTTTGTTATCCGAAGTCACTCTAAACGCCACAAACGGAATTTGACCAATCAAATTATTCTTTAATATTAATTCCGTTTAAGAACATTGTCTTGAATGTTGCATTAGATCTTTGTTATCCGAAGTCACTCTAAACGCCACAAACGGAATTTGACCAATCAAATTATTCTTTAATATTAATTCCGTTTAAGAACATTGTCTTGAATGTTGCATTAGATCTTTGTTATCCGAAGTCACTCTAAACGCCACAAACGGAATTTGACCAATCAAGTTATTCTTTAATATTAATTCCGTTTAGGAACATTGTCTTGAATGTTGCATTAGATCTTTGTTATCCGAAGTCACTCTAAACGCCACAAACGGAATTTGACCAATCAAGTTATTCTTTAATATTAATTCCGTTTAGGAACATTGTCTTGAATGTTGCATTAGATCTTTGTTATCCGAAGTCACTCTAAACGCCACAAACGGAATTTGACCAATCACGTTATTCTTTAATATTAATTCCGTTTAAGAACATTGTCTTGAATGTTGCATTAGATCTTTGTTATCCGAAGTCACTCTAAACGCCACAAACGGAATTTGACCAATCACGTTATTCTTTAATATTAATTCCGTTTAAGAACATTGTCTTGAATGTTGCATTAGATCTTTGTTATCCGAAGTCACTCTAAACGCCACAAACGGAATTTGACCAATCACGTTATTCTTTAATATTAATTCCGTTTAAGAACATTGTCTTGAATGTTGCATTAGATCTTTGTTATCCGAAGTCACTCTAAACGCCACAAACGGAATTTGACCAATCAAATTATTCTTTAATATTAATTCCGTTTAGGAACATTGTCTTGAATGTTGCATTAGATCTTTGTTATCCGAAGTCACTCTAAACGCCACAAACGGAATTTGACCAATCAAATTATTCTTTAATATTAATTCCGTTTAAGAACATTGTCTTGAATGTTGCATTAGATCTTTGTTATCCGAAGTCACTCTAAACGCCACAAAAGGAATTTGACCAATCAAATTATTCTTTAATATTAATTCCGTTTAGGAACATTGTCTTGAATGTTGCATTAGATCTTTGTTATCCGAAGTCACTCTAAACGCCACAAAAGGAATTTGACCAATCAAATTATTCTTTAATATTAATTCCGTTTAGGAACATTGTCTTGAATGTTGCATTAGATCTTTGTTATCCGAAGTCACTCTAAACGCCATAAACGGAATTTGACCAATCAAATTATTCTTTAATATTAATTCCGTTTAGGAACATTGTCTTGAATGTTGCATTAGATCTTTGTTATCCGAAGTCACTCTAAACGCCACAAAAGGAATTTGACCAATCAAATTATTCTTTAATATTAATTCCGTTTAGGAACATTGTCTTGAATGTTGCATTAGATCTTTGTTATCCGAAGTCACTCTAAACGCCACAAAAGGAATTTGACCAATCAAATTATTCTTTAATATTAATTCCGTTTAGGAACATTGTCTTGAATGTTGCATTAGATCTTTGTTATCCGAAGTCACTCTAAACGCCACAAACGGAATTTGACCAATCAAATTATTCTTTAATATTAATTCCGTTTAGGAACATTGTCTTGAATGTTGCATTAGATCTTTGTTATCCGAAGTCACTCTAAACGCCATAAACGGAATTTGACCAATCAAATTATTCTTTAATATTAATTCCGTTTAGGAACATTGTCTTGAATGTTGCATTAGATCTTTGTTATCCGAAGTCACTCTAAACGCCATAAACGGAATTTGACCAATCAAATTATTCTTTAATATTAATTCCGTTTAGGAACATTGTCTTGAATGTTGCATTAGATCTTTGTTATCCGAAGTCACTCTAAACGCCACAAACGGAATTTGACCAATCAAATTATTCTTTAATATTAATTCCGTTTAGGAACATTGTCTTGAATGTTGCATTAGATCTTTGTTATCCGGAGTCACTCTAAACGCCACAAACGGAATTTGACCAATCAAGTTATTCTTTAATATTAATTCCGTTTAGGAACATTGTCTTGAATGTTGCATTAGATCTTTGTTATCCGAAGTCACTCTAAACGCCATAAACGGAATTTGACCAATCAAGTTATTCTTTAATATTAATTCCGTTTAGGAACATTGTCTTGAATGTTGCATTAGATCTTTGTTATCCGAAGTCACTCTAAACGCCACAAACGGAATTTGACCAATCAAATTATTCTTTAATATTAATTCCGTTTAGGAACATTGTCTTGAATGTTGCATTAGATCTTTGTTATCCGAAGTCACTCTAAACGCCATAAACGGAATTTGACCAATCAAGTTATTCTTTAATATTAATTCCGTTTAGGAACATTGTCTTGAATGTTGCATTAGATCTTTGTTATCCGGAGTCACTCTAAACGCCATAAACGGAATTTGACCAATCAAATTATTCTTTAATATTAATTCCGTTTAAGAACATTGTCTTGAATGTTGCATTAGATCTTTGTTATCCGAAGTCACTCTAAACGCCACAAACGGAATTTGACCAATCAAATTATTCTTTAATATTAATTCCGTTTAGGAACATTGTCTTGAATGTTGCATTAGATCTTTGTTATCCGAAGTCACTCTAAACGCCACAAAAGGAATTTGACCAATCAAATTATTCTTTAATATTAATTCCGTTTAAGAACATTGTCTTGAATGTTGCATTAGATCTTTGTTATCCGAAGTCACTCTAAACGCCACAAAAGGAATTTGACCAATCAAATTATTCTTTAATATTAATTCCGTTTAAGAACATTGTCTTGAATGTTGCATTAGATCTTTGTTATCCGAAGTCACTCTAAACGCCACAAAAGGAATTTGACCAATCAAATTATTCTTTAATATTAATTCCGTTTAGGAACATTGTCTTGAATGTTGCATTAGATCTTTGTTATCCGAAGTCACTCTTAACGCCACAAAAGGAATTTGACCAATCAAATTATTCTTTAATATTAATTCAGTTTAGGAACATTGTCTTGAATGTTGCATTAGATCTTTGTTATCCGAAGTCACTCTAAACGCCACAAAAGGAATTTGACCAATCAAATTATTCTTTAATATTAATTCCGTTTAGGAACATTGTCTTGAATGTTGCATTAGATCTTTGTTATCCGAAGTCACTCTAAACGCCACAAAAGGAATTTGACCAATCAAATTATTCTTTAATATTAATTCCGTTTAGGAACATTGTCTTGAATGTTGCATTAGATCTTTGTTATCCGAAGTCACTCTAAACGCCACAAAAGGAATTTGACCAATCAAATTATTCTTTAATATTAATTCCGTTTAGGAACATTGTCTTGAATGTTGCATTAGATCTTTGTTATCCGAAGTCACTCTAAACGCCACAAAAGGAATTTGACCAATCAAATTATTCTTTAATATTAATTCCGTTTAGGAACATTGTCTTGAATGTTGCATTAGATCTTTGTTATCCGAAGTCACTCTAAACGCCACAAAAGGAATTTGACCAATCAAATTATTCTTTAATATTAATTCCGTTTAGGAACATTGTCTTGAATGTTGCATTAGATCTTTGTTATCCGAAGTCACTCTAAACGCCACAAAAGGAATTTGACCAATCAAATTATTCTTTAATATTAATTCCGTTTAGGAACATTGTCTTGAATGTTGCATTAGATCTTTGTTATCCGAAGTCACTCTAAACGCCACAAAAGGAATTTGACCAATCAAATTATTCTTTAATATTAATTCCGTTTAGGAACATTGTCTTGAATGTTGCATTAGATCTTTGTTATCCGAAGTCACTCTAAACGCCACAAAAGGAATTTGACCAATCAAATTATTCTTTAATATTAATTCCGTTTAGGAACATTGTCTTGAATGTTGCATTAGATCTTTGTTATCCGAAGTCACTCTAAACGCCACAAAAGGAATTTGACCAATCAAATTATTCTTTAATATTAATTCCGTTTAGGAACATTGTCTTGAATGTTGCATTAGATCTTTGTTATCCGAAGTCACTCTAAACGCCACAAAAGGAATTTGACCAATCAAGTTATTCTTTAATATTAATTCCGTTTAGGAACATTGTCTTGAATGTTGCATTAGATCTTTGTTATCCGAAGTCACTCTAAACGCCACAAAAGGAATTTGACCAATCAAGTTATTCTTTAATATTAATTCCGTTTAGGAACATTGTCTTGAATGTTGCATTAGATCTTTGTTATCCGAAGTCACTCTAAACGCCACAAAAGGAATTTGACCAATCAAATTATTCTTTAATATTAATTCCGTTTAGGAACATTGTCTTGAATGTTGCATTAGATCTTTGTTATCCGAAGTCACTCTTAACGCCACAAAAGGAATTTGACCAATCAAATTATTCTTTAATATTAATTCAGTTTAGGAACATTGTCTTGAATGTTGCATTAGATCTTTGTTATCCGAAGTCACTCTAAACGCCACAAAAGGAATTTGACCAATCAAATTATTCTTTAATATTAATTCCGTTTAGGAACATTGTCTTGAATGTTGCATTAGATCTTTGTTATCCGAAGTCACTCTAAACGCCACAAAAGGAATTTGACCAATCAAATTATTCTTTAATATTAATTCCGTTTAGGAACATTGTCTTGAATGTTGCATTAGATCTTTGTTATCCGAAGTCACTCTAAACGCCACAAAAGGAATTTGACCAATCAAATTATTCTTTAATATTAATTCCGTTTAGGAACATTGTCTTGAATGTTGCATTAGATCTTTGTTATCCGAAGTCACTCTAAACGCCACAAAAGGAATTTGACCAATCAAATTATTCTTTAATATTAATTCCGTTTAGGAACATTGTCTTGAATGTTGCATTAGATCTTTGTTATCCGAAGTCACTCTAAACGCCACAAAAGGAATTTGACCAATCAAATTATTCTTTAATATTAATTCCGTTTAGGAACATTGTCTTGAATGTTGCATTAGATCTTTGTTATCCGAAGTCACTCTAAACGCCACAAAAGGAATTTGACCAATCAAATTATTCTTTAATATTAATTCCGTTTAGGAACATTGTCTTGAATGTTGCATTAGATCTTTGTTATCCGAAGTCACTCTAAACGCCACAAAAGGAATTTGACCAATCAAATTATTCTTTAATATTAATTCCGTTTAGGAACATTGTCTTGAATGTTGCATTAGATCTTTGTTATCCGAAGTCACTCTAAACGCCACAAAAGGAATTTGACCAATCAAATTATTCTTTAATATTAATTCCGTTTAGGAACATTGTCTTGAATGTTGCATTAGATCTTTGTTATCCGAAGTCACTCTAAACGCCACAAAAGGAATTTGACCAATCAAATTATTCTTTAATATTAATTCCGTTTAGGAACATTGTCTTGAATGTTGCATTAGATCTTTGTTATCCGAAGTCACTCTAAACGCCACAAAAGGAATTTGACCAATCAAGTTATTCTTTAATATTAATTCCGTTTAGGAACATTGTCTTGAATGTTGCATTAGATCTTTGTTATCCGAAGTCACTCTAAACGCCACAAAAGGAATTTGACCAATCAAGTTATTCTTTAATATTAATTCCGTTTAGGAACATTGTCTTGAATGTTGCATTAGATCTTTGTTATCCGAAGTCACTCTAAACGCCACAAAAGGAATTTGACCAATCAAATTATTCTTTAATATTAATTCCGTTTAGGAACATTGTCTTGAATGTTGCATTAGATCTTTGAATGTTGGAAAAAGACTAAACACAAATTCTTTCTTATTGCATGTAATGAAACAAAAAATGTTATATCTAGACCAAATCTACTTTCAATTTAAGATAAAAATACAAATGTAACATACTTTAGAATTTGTAGAATGTTACACTTTTAACAATGATTAAATGATTCGAGTCAAACGATTAAATGCAGAAAATTTTGATAATGTTTAACAAAACCTGGTTTATAAAAAAAAATTCACATTGGTATCATATAAAAAAAATTCTAGCGATTTTAATGTCGTACATTCATGTGGCTTTGTTTAATTAATGAAATAGTTTTAAGAAAACCTAAATTTAAAATCCTGAACTGATTCAGTAATTATTTTTGTTTTCTAACATAAAATTCAGCGTACTATTAAATTTAATAGTCACTTCGGTTTAAAGTGGTAATTAGGAATTTTATTGAGCAACTGTTCCAGCACTGTCGTAACGACTCTCGGTACATTGCTTCAAGCCGCATTAAATCTAACGGCCAACAATCCCCCCCCCCCCGTTAAATAATACGCATACAGAGTGTTTGAAAATAAATGCACTCTTTGGGTTGTTCGTTGAAATAAAAGCAATAATCTCACGACTGTGATATAACTTCGCAAAAGTCTTCCTTTCCGTCTGGTCCGACGTTTGACGCAAATATAATAACAGATTAGTTAACGTTTTTCACATTTAGTAGAACTTTTTTTCTATAGAGTTGTAGTGCAGAGATTCTCCATTCATATTTTTTCCAATAGTTAAATTAAAATTCCTAATAATGAAATTGTTTGTAACAAACTAATATTAAAAGATATATATTACGACTAAGATGACATTTATTTTTATCGTGTAGAGAAATATGTTGCTAATCGGTATAAGCTAATTTTTATTATTTATATATATAACTTGTCATTCGTTGAAAAGATAAAAAATGACATTATTACTATATTTGTATTAATTAATGATTAAGAAACGTTCTTGTGGGAGGATCCAATAGATTTTATAAATCAAAATTTACAACCATCTCGTCAAGGCAGGATTCACCAGCTTAGTGACAGCCAGAAACATTTTGCCAAGGCATGACTCGTCGAGCTTAGTGACAGCCAGAAACATCTCGCCAAGGCAAGACTTAACCAGCTTAGTGACAGATAAAAACATCTCATCAAGGCAGGATTCATCAGCTTAGTGACAGCCAGAAACATGTCGCCAAGGCAAGACTCATCCAGCTTAGTGACAGATAAAAACATCTCGCCAAGGCATGACTCGTCCAGCTTAGTGACAGCCAGAAACATCTCGCCAAGGCAAGACTCGTCCAGCTTAGTAACAGATAAAAACATCTCAAGGCAGGATTCACCAGCTTTGTGACAGCCAGAAACATTTTGCCAAGGCAAGACTCATCCAGCTTAGTGACAGCCAAAAACATCTCACCAAGGCAGGATTCACCAGCTTGATGACAGCCAGAAACATTTCGCCAAGGCAAGACTCGTCCAACTTAGCGAAAGCCAGAAACATCTCGTTCGAAACTCAGTTTATATCTGTCTGACTGTCAGGGTGGAATTTACAATCGAGTTTAAACTAACTTCCGGATTAGCTACAGACCTGAAATTTTAGAGATAGGTCAGCATTAGATGAAAGTAGAATATTCACTCGCTTTCTTCTCTCTACTTTTGTTCACACAATAGTTTAAACCAATCGAATTTGGTTAACGAACTGGAGATTTGGAATTTTTCCAAATATATGTCAGAACTAAATAACAACCCGATATTCCTTCTGTTCCTTGTCCACAAGATTGTTTAAACAAATTAAATTTGATTGACGATTTACAGACCTGAAATGTTATGTACAGGTCACTACTTAGGGACAATGTAACGTTCACTCGATTTTTGCTTATTTAAACATTATTTGTTTTTAATTGAATGTTTTCTTGAGCATCTGTGGCCTAATGTTATAATAATTCAATAAAAAAACCCACTAACTACAATATAACTTTATTTAATCACTTGATGTACATTTCGGTTACCAGGTAACCATCATCAGAAGTACTGTACATCAAATGATTAAATAAAGTTATATTGTGGCTATTGGGTTTTTATTGGTTTTTTATTTAACTATTATTATTTGTTTTAACAAATTAGATTTGCTTGTGTACACGTGCTATATATGTCCCTATCAGAGTCTAATCAATATGTCTGAAATCGATTCAAAATTTTCACCCGTAGATAAGGCTAAAAAAAACAGAAAATAATAAATTCAATATTATTTTCAATATACCACGTTTTTAAAACAGTCTAAAGATTAAAAACAGTTTTCATGGCCCTTCTACAATTTTGGCTATGGATATATTTGTAGAACTTGGAGAGAAAACGTGAGCAGTAAACAATACAAGAAGACAATCCGGATGAATTCACAGCTAATTCCAGAGAATTGAAAATGGGATTCACTGTTCATTAATTCATTTACTCCTCTTTAACCATCATGAATTGCCTGCGCTCCACTTTTTTCACCTCAAGTATCACATATATATCCATGGCCACTAACAATCCTCCCTCAAAATTTTAGAAGGGGGATAAAATATTATTTTATACTTTATACTTCGTTTTAAAAACATAGTATTTTTTTAATATTATTTATTTATTATTGTATAAATATGGCTGTTCCAACTTTGATCAACAGAAGACCGAACTTACTTCCTTTTCAACGAGCGAGGTATGTGAAACCTTTGCAACCGTAATATTATTGCCTACGTTATTTGTACACTCAGAACAACGTCTAACTAAATTTAAACATTGTCTAAAGTTTTTCAACAAATTTATTTAATTTTTAACAAAAGTACAACATATTTCGAGTTTTCTACAGTAATTACAACGACAGTAAGGTAAATATAAAGCTTTAATAGTGTAAAATAGTAGTAATTAAGAGTTTAGTACAACAGTATAGTTGTATTATGCATTCTTCTACGTCATTTATAATAATTGCCATGAGTACAGTATGTGCATATTGCTTGGCAAGGAGGGCATTAGTAGTCGGTATGTAAAATATGAAGGGGATATGAGACTGAGGGAGTGTTGAGTGTAATGTATGATATAGTGATGGTGGTGGATGGGAGGGGGATAATGTTGACACATTACTTTAGCAGCAGACTAATGTATGACACGGCATCCGTCAGTTCACGGACAAGGCACTAAAGCTATATACATCTTCCTTTCATGTACCTCAGCGAGTTCCACAGCCCAACAATCAGGACTACTGTTCTACAGGGACATTCAGGCGTTCAAATCTTTTAAAAGGATTAAGCAAATATAAATGGATGATTTAAAGTATTTACTTTCATCTATAACTTTAAAAAATGTTCGGTTTTAAAAATATACTAGCCTATTCGATTATTTTAATATTATTTTTTTGTGGAAGTTGTTGATTTTGCTTCTTTCTAGTAAAACGAAATGATTTTGATATAATTGATTCACTTTTTTTATATTTATCAACAAAAAACTCGAATCGTTGTAATCTGCTTCATTTACAAAGTACACAAAAGAACCACAAACTGGTGTGTGTGGCTTTATTCAGTATTCGAGAACAGAGAACTATGATGTAATTACATATAGCAGTTCCCCACTTTCACTATGAGAGTATAATTTTGGTCTTTAATGCTCAACAACTTCTAAATATTTGAAAATTGCACTATCATGTTACCAGAATTACAATCAAAAGTGTCGCATGTTTTCGATTTTTTGTACAGGTTTGTTTTTCGAACTGGAAAGTGAAAAACCTTTTCAGGCGCGTCAGACCATTTTTATTATAGAGAAACACCCTCACGCCGGTTTAGTGATACCATATGATTTCATACAACAGCTGTTTTCATGTGGCTTATGTTACATGTGTTTCAACTACGTAGGTTATGATACTTAATCTATTGTACGGGGTATTCTTAAAGTAAGGGCAGTTTGAAAATTAAAAAATAAAACAAAAAGAAATTTGCAAAAACTAATTTTATTTTTGGAATCTACATACTTTTATCTATTTTTCTACATTGTTTCCAAGTTTTTGTAAACACTTATCATATCGCACAACTAAATTTTGGAAACTTTCTTCATAAAAACTTGCCGCCTGTTGTGATAACCAAGAATTCACGGCCGTTTTCAATTCATCGTCATCGTCATAACGGCTGCCGCCCAAGTGATGTTTCAGATGACGGAAGAGATGAAAGTCGCTCGGAGCAAGATCAGGGCTGTAGGGTGGGTGGTCCAAAAACCTCCCAGCCCAAAGAGTCCAATGCAGCTCGGGTCTGAGCGGCAGTGTGAGGCCTTGCATTATCGTGCAGAAACAAAATTCCTTTTGTGAGCATGCCACGTCTCTTGTTTTGAATCGCTCTGCGCAGCTTTCTCAGAGTTTGGCAGTAGGCTTCTGCATTTATTGTCGTTCCTCGTTCCATAAAGTCGACCAACAAAACACCATGCCTATCCTAAAACACGGACGCCATGATCTTGCGCTATGACAAAGTCTGTTTGGCTTTGACCTTTACGGGAGATTGCGAGTATCTCCATTCCATGCTTTGTTGTTTCGATTCGGGAGTGAATTGCGAAACCCACGTTTCGTTTCCAGTTACGATCCGACTAAGCATGTCGTCACTATTTCTGCCATAACGTGTCAGGGAACTCTCGAGTCTTTTGTGTTTGTCCTCCTCCGTCAGGAGTTTAAGGACCCAACGCGAGCACAGTTTCTTAAAGTTTAATTTTTTATGAACAATTTTGTAAATCACAGACCTCGAAACTTCCGGAAATTCGTGTGAGAGAGTAGTGATCGTGAAGCGTCTGTTGTCATGAACTTTCGCTTCAACTGAAGCCAGCAAATCGTCTGACATTAGAGATGACGACCAAATCGCGTTTCGTCATGGACATTGTCGCGGCCATCTTTGAAGTCTCGAACCCACTTACGCACTTTTTCTTCACACATGGCATTAGCACCGTAAACTTCAGAAATCTGTCTGTGAATTTCTGCAGCAGACATGTTTCTTGCCGACAAAAACCGTATAACCGAACCAACTTCGCAAGGCGCGGGCGATTCGATAACCTTGAAAATTTTGCAAGCACAGAACACAACGCACAGGTTAGCTACACAGCTGTAACTAAGCGTAGTTGTTGCCAAGGCATGCCGGGATGCGACGCAAGCGCTCGTTGCGGCGTGCACGCGAACTATGAGGGAATATAAACAAACGGCCCTTAGTTTAGAAATACGCTTAGTATGTACATTATTCAGTTAAAATGTTATTATAAAATATTTTTTATCAGTTAATATCAGCGTTCCATCAATCCCCAAGTTTCACCTACATATGTTAGCATACTTTTCATTTCTTCTCTATCTTTTTTCAGTTATTAAATATATAAATTTATATTTCAATAAACTTACTATAAAATAATTTCAATATAATGATAAGATTGAGTTACATATTTTTATATCAATTTTTTAATTTGAAAAGGATTTTAGTCGCGTCTTTTAATTGAATTCGATAAACAAAATTGTTTCTATTATTTCTTACGAAATCTGTATAAGAGTTTCTATTAACCAGATTATTTATAATTTACTGCATTAACTGTTATAGGATACTATTGTTAATAGAATGCTATTAACTGCATACTTCATTCACATTTTCACTTCCGTCAGCTAGTATTATGTCTCCAATATTTATTTCAGTGGGAAAAGTAGTAGACTACCACGGGCCGAAACGCACTGCTTACTCTCCGTTGCGGCTGGTGCCTAAAACGCATGAGAGTTGCAGACCGTAAAAGTATTATTTTTTTTAGGCAAAGAAATCGTTATCAAAAGAACTCACTCTTTTGAAAATGAGTAGCAAGTGAGAGACGAGTGCCGCACTCATATTTAATGCTAATAATACTTAAGAGGAAATATATTACCAAATAAAACTTTTTCTTCAGTATGCTAGCTTAGGTTGGAGAAACCGGGACTAGAAACTCGGAGCGGAGAACGAATGCGTCTCTTCCGATAAAGACGACCTTAACCGAACATTCCCGAGGTTGCAGCCCGTGTGCAACCTAATAAATCCTTACGATGCAGTTTGGAACTTCCAATGCTATTTCTCTATTAAGGAGTGACGTCACTCGGTGTTGCAGCCAGGCTGTACGAGACTCCCTGCGACTGAGCGAACTGTCACACGGTCGCTGCAGTTCTGACGTTTTTCATTATTATTTATACTGATGGATCATGTTATAGCGTATAATAAGAAATCTCTTATAACAACGTATATAAATCTTACACAATAAATTATTATTATTTTTGTTATATTTGTGTCTGGTATAGGGTCTGCGCAACCGTGTAACCTGCCCACCAGCCTCCACTTGCTCAATAGGCAGTCAGTATAGGACGACATGAGTTCAACGAATTACATACAAGTATTACCTCCATCTCTTAGAACTATCTGTCTACTGGCATTCACACATGAAAGCCATCTATATAACCCCTTCCCTTCACTGGGCATATTTTATAGCACCCCCTATCTATAACTAATTTAAATATTTTCCATTACTTAATTGTTATTCTGGAATAACTTTAAATATCTGAATATAAATATTCAAATATTTTAAAGTCATTCATTATTCTAAAGTTATTTTCAATGCGAGCTTACACATTTGGGTATTATCAAACATATTACTGTAACGCGTCTTCCTTTAAAGACATGTGACATGTGTTGGTGTCACTGTACATGTCAAACTTTATAAGCTGGAATTTGGCTCTTAAGTAGAAATTGTATTTGTCGCCTATAAAACATCAGGGACTGCCGTCAACATAAATCGTGGCTTACTTGTCCCAACCCTTAGACAATTCTATAAGCACGCTTCCGTGAACGCCCTCTTTACATTTGTTGTTATTTATACTATACATTGAAAAATTATGAATAAGTAACAAAATAATCGTCAACTCTATGAGTTAGAGAAGTCCAAGGGTCGATGATTTGACCTGCGAGCACCTCCACCCTAACTCGCAGCTTATAAAATTTGAAATGTACTTTTTTGTCTTTGGAAATGTCACTTCTTTCACGAAGCTTGTAGCATAATTGAAATCGTATTTCTCATAACAACTTGAAGGAATTGTGAAACAATGTTTTAATTTAAATAAATGCAACCTCTCAACCACAAATAAAACTTGTATTTAAACCTGTATATGTATTTCTAGTGCTAGATTATTTCTTTGCAATAGATATGTACACAAGGGTTTTAATAAATAGTTTTATTAGTGACTAAGAAGTTTTATATATTTAAACGTATTTTTAGTTATAATTAAATAATAAAAATATATACAACTCACAAATATACAATTTTTTTTATTTCAAACGCGTTTCGATGACTACTTTGTCGTCATCTTCAGTGAAAATACACAAATGAAATTAACTGACATATATATATATATATATATATATATATATATATATATATATATATATATATATATATATATATATATATATATTAAACATAACCTGTATTTTTAGTTCTTTTAATCTAGTTTAAAATTTTCTAACTGTTTGGTCATATAAATTACAAAGTATATCTTCATTAACTTCAAACAAACTGCTTCTTTTGTATCATTCTATAATATTATTTTCGTCTTCCATATTTTTTTAATTCGTTCTTAAGGAAATGTTATGTTTTTATTGTAATATTTATTTCACGTTTCTTAATGATTTGTGAATTTTCCTAGGTCTGATAAGTTCAAATTTTCACTCTATATATTTTGTTTTAGGTTGAGTTTTCAGTTACAAACAGTACAGTTATAACTTCTGATGATGGCAAAGGTTGTAGCGAGACATGAATAAAGGTTTCGTAACTGTATTTATTTGCTTTGCTGCTAGAGTTTTCTTGTTTATAACAACAGTTACGTTCAACAGTATAAAGTTCCTGGTTGCATTTACTGACACTGACATCACAAGGCAAAACATAACTTGTAAGCAATCTAAATACAAAGTATAGAAGTACGCTCTTAATATAAAAATACGTAATTTAACAAGTTTGAAAATTGGGAAAGTATTTAACAGTAAGAATTAATATTCAATTTCAGTTAAAATAAAACGAAACTTTCGAACTTTTTACAAGACCTAGATTTATTCTGCGTCAAAAACTCGTTTATGAATTATTATGAATCACACTTTGAGAAAAGTTTGCGACTATAAACTGAGTTTTGACAAAATCCAATATTCTCGCTCATAAAGCTGGCAGTACGGTGCACACTTTACGACACACTTAAAGTGCGATATAGGCGAATGTTGTAGACTCGATGTGGCACAAATCAATGAATATCTTAGCTGCGCGTTCTGGACACTTACGGAAATCACTGCATTTTGATTCAAAAAATACTACTTAAATATAACTCAAACGACATCTGACAAGATTTTGTGAAGTCACGTAATGCAGCGGGAAGGGGACAATATTTGTCCCACAAATCGTGGAAGTTTAATGCTCTTTATTGTACTATACGCTACACACAAGTTGTACGAGTATTTGTGCGTGTTTAAGAAGGCCAGCTACTGCAACGACTATAGTCAATATAAGTCGGATCATCAAAGAATACATAAGGAAAACTTTATGACAAAAATATAGACGTTTACAAAACTAATTTGGGAATAAATTCAGAAAAAAGAAGTAATAAAATGTTTACGTCCTACACTACTATTGGACTGTATCATACGTAAAAGTCCTGAGAAGTCGGCCGACACTCGAAAACATATATGTATGGTATGTAGGTTCTCTAGTTTGTAAGCCCATAAGAGTTTCAGGTACAGGGCAAAATTTATAAGTTGGAAATGGCTCTTAGGTAGATATTGTGTATTCATCGAGAAAACATCAGGCACTGTCGCCATAGCTCATCGTGGCCTATCCTTAGACAATCCTATTAGCACGTTTCTGTGAACGCCTTATTTACGTGTTTTGCGATTTTTATTATATATTAAGAGCTATTATTTAGTAACAAATTAATGAGTCGCCCTATGTCAGCGAAAGTCCAAGGGTCGATGTTTTTGAAAATGACCTGGTAGCCCCTCCACTCTCCCCTCGTCTTCGGACTCTCGCCAAGGCCCGCAGCCCCCAAGCACCTTCACCATCCATCGTCCTCGGACTCTCGCCTAGGAACGCAGCCCCCAAGTAACTTCACCCTCCTCTCGCCCTAAAACTTTCGGCAAGGCCCGCAGCCAACGATCACTTCCATCCTCCCCTTACCCTAGGACTCTCGCCAAGCCCCGCGTCCAACAAGCACCTCCACCCTCCCCTAGTCCTCGTACTATCGCCAAGGCCAGAAGCATCCAAGAGCAAGCTTATAAAATTTTACACAGCCTCGATAGTGTCTTCATTTGTATCAAGTAGGCGAATCAGAAAGAATCGATTTTTTATGTCATAAATAGGCCTTTATGTTTGCAATCACGACGTTTCGACACATAAATTATTGTCCTGCTTAAGTGTGTTCTCTAGATGCGGTCTCTATAATCACCATTTTTCTAATACCCTTCCTAACGTTTTTGTTCGTTTTCACGTAGTTTTAAAAAAATGTCTCAAGAAAAGATCAGGCATAATTAAGGAAAGAGTCCGCAAAGTTATGCTAAAAGAAAAAAAAATATTAAAAAGGGTATAGGAGAAATAAGACCAGAAGAGCTGCACTTAAATAATACATTGAAAAAGACAAACATCTAGTTGTCAAAACGTCAACAATGGATGAGAAAAGGACAATTTCTGAATAGAAAAATCAACAGCACTCTTCTAAAACAAGTATCGTTCTATGAATAGAAAAAAACCATCTATGAATAGAAAAAAAATCTAAGAAAAGAAAAAAACATCTATTAATAGAAAAAAACATTTATGAATAGAAACAAAAACATCTATGAATAAAAAAACCATATATGAATAGAAAACAACCATCTATGAGTAGAAAAAAACCATCTATGAATAGAAAAAAATCATCTATGAATAGAAAAAACCATCTATGAATAGAAAAAAGCATCTATAAATAGAAAAAAACCATCTATGAACGGAAAAAACCATCTATGAATAGAAAAAAACCATCTATGAATAGAATCGGCCTTTTTGTAAACAAATATTCAAATTGGTATGCAAAAGCGTATAAAACTATTATTTTGTAACGTATAATTTGGTAAAAGAACACTATCCCGTCGTAGACTCAAACAGAGAACATTATTGCGTAAAGAAATTCTTAATTAAAAATAACATTCAAATAACATTAAAAATAACAATATGCAAATGAAGTTAGAATGCAAGATAAATATTTTTTTCAAAGATATCTGAATAAAACAACGTGTAAAAAGAAAAAAACAACATTTCAAGTTTTTCAATGCAAGTCCACAATTAAAACGAGTATTCTAAACAAAGTATTCTAAAGAGAATAAGTCAGACTATCTGCTTCACATAAGCACATTTAACTTTAAAAAATATTTTTCTCTGAGCGTTGACAATTTAAAACTATCTACAGCCATATATAATATATACAAATAAATATATATAATATATATCATATATATTAAATATATATATTAAATTATATAATATACAAGCGACGAACGCTTTTAACATAATATTAGTTTGGTATCGATTAAACAAAAGCGGCGGAATCTCGTTAGTTGGGGTGTTATGATCATTATCGCATTCGCACAGGTCACACCCCGCGCCCCACACTTCTTTGTTTGTCTTTGTTGTGTATTCCAGGCCGCGATTGTGATTTAAATCCGAAATGAAGAAGCTTTGAAGAGGTTAATGGATGGGGGAGACTTCAATTGTTCAAACTCTGTCGTCATATCAGGAATCTTCATCTCTGAGATGAATCCTGTGTCGCACAATCATCAACCAAATTGGAAATAGTTTCAACTTCCACACCGAAGCCCGCGTCTCGCTGCATTCAATTTTTACTGAACTCAGTACACATTAAAACTATTAAATTATACACTTCTGGCGATTGTAATTAACGTTAACAATGGTACTAGTGAAGTATTCCGAAAAAAGACGCAAAAACATCAGTGTAAAATATCGCAGGCATTGTTAGTATACTCACGAATTGCTTGAGTTTTTTATCGTGCTTACTAATCATCTTTAGTGCATCACTTTAAAATAAAACTCAAATTTGGATTTTAAATAGTCTAATAATAATCAGGCTACTTATTCATAATAATCAATTTGTTCCACCTCAAGAATCTACGTTTTTATTTATTTTTTTAAAACACTTCTTATGATCAGAACACTTTTCAGTGTTGCATTGGATAGCTTTGTGCGTGCATCAAAACAAAATTTCTGTATATGATTAAAATTATGCTTGAATAATTTTGCAAGCATTTTATATACCCTGTGGTTTATAATATGATATGTCGAGCAAATGATATATATATATATATATATATATATATATATATATATATATATATATAATACGTTTTCTTGTTTAATAATTTAAAACAACATAGGTTATTCAAATACAAGAATCTTTATTATTTTATATCCAAAGCTTTTCGTTGGCAAACAGTACCAACATCATCAGGAATGAAAATTACAATCATTCCTGATGTAATTGTAATTTTCATTCCTGATGATGTTGGTACTGTTTGCCAACGAAAAGCTTTGGATATAAAATAATAAAGATTCTTGTATTTGAATAACCTATGTTGTTTTAATATATATATATAACAGCTACGTTTATTCAAATACAAGACCTATTTATTAATTTATATTCAAAACTTTTCGTTGATAAGCAGTACCAACATCATCAGGAATGAATAATACAATAATGGAAGATATAAAACCTTGCATTATTGTATTATACATTTCTGATGATGTTGGTACTGTTTATCAACGAAACGCTTTGAATATATTTTAATAAATAATTATTGTATTTGAATAGCCTTAGTTGTTTTTGATTACTATACAAGAAAACATATTATATATATATTAATAATAATAAATTTAAAATATTTCAAAAACAAGAATACTTTTAATGAATATATTTATTCAAAGCTTTTCGCCGATAAAATAGTACCAGCATCTTCAGGAAAATAATTATCTAATAAAATATTTTTATAATATATATATATATATATATATATATATATATATACACACACACACATCTTATACTATATCTGTATAACACCTGCCAGATTAACCGTATATATTACAAAGAAACCCATGTTGAAATGTGTGGCCATAGCATGTAAGGACTAAACATTCTGTAAACCAGCACTTGCAAGGAGCCAGAAGGGGAGATGGAGAGGGGAAATTTATATAAAGAGATTATCGTCTTAGGTTAATGGGAACTTCTTATTCAAACAAGCATTTAAAATACTTAGTAAAATTAGGTGAAAACTTCAAAAGTGAGATTCAGCAGGTGAACGGACGAGGTGTAAACTCAAAGAAAGGTTGTGAAGTTAAAACTCCACGTGCAGTTCTAAAG
>JBAIZL010000005.1:197687418-197707418 GCA_036971475.1 Prosapia bicincta
ATAATCAATTCTGCCAGCTTAGAAATGTGATACTCGGTCGAGAATTTCCTGCGAAATTTTAGGAATTCCAGAAACTCTTAGTACAATTCTTATTTTATTTTGTGTCACATATTGAACATTGTTCTGATGGATAGGCTGACATAAAGAAAATAGTCGCCTATGACAAATATGACGGTTCATACATTTGATGTGTAAAACAAAATCATATAAGCTCTAAGTCATTAAAATCCCAATAAACATATAATACAGCCTTGAAAAGTGTGTAATAATCACACTTATTTTAAATATATTTATTGTTAATCCTAATGTTCTAAAGACTTTACTTTCTAATGTTATAAAAATGTTTGAATTGTTTCAGGCGTTAGTGAATAATTTTATTGATAAATGTGGCTCAAGTCATTATATTAAATGGTTCAATAGAATAAGTCATCTATGGAGAGTAAAATGGCAAATAAGTATCTAACTATTATAATTTAATTTAATCAAAAATGTAAAAGAAGCTAATGTAAAAATATAATATAAAATTGTTTATATAAATAAGCTAAATATACGAGAAATTTTATTTTAAAATTATTTACACATAACTACAAAGTGTAGAGAAAACCACCATCTGATAGAATGTTCTGGAATCGGAAATCTTCGCGTGAAAGTCTTCTCGTCGATTCCAAATCTCATCTTTGTCAATGATAACGAATTTATTTATGAACACCTCAGACACACACACACACACACACACACGTTTGTGTGTGTGTATTTGTGTGTGTGTGTGTGTGTGTGTGTGTGTGTGTGTGTGATTATTTGTTAAAAATACATATTACAATTTACCACTGTTTGTATTGTTTTCATTTTAATAAATAATATTTATACAATACGGTTTCGGTTTACGTTATTATTAGACTTATTAAAATCTAAGACTTGTCCGATTTATAATTCAAGTTAATTAAGAAAAACGTACTGAGACAAAACATTTGCTACCACATTGATGTACATTTGACGAGACACTGGCGAAGATTGCTTAGAGCGGTAGAAAATACTTTGTCGTATGCTTTTCAAATATTTACTTAACTTATAAATTAGAAAGTTTTTTTCAATCTAATAATAACCTTAAAGTGGGTTATATTAGAAGAAAAATATAAATAACCTGGCGATAAAATCCACGAGAATAGACATGGCTCTTATAGAACAAAATTCCACACTACATGTTTAACTTATTCCAAATATAAAAAACATTTAACAATTAGTATAAAAACTAACAATGAAAAATAAAACTGCATTTATATTACCATAGTTTCGTAAAAACACTTTTGCTTTAAACTGTTTTAAACTAGCATCTAAACAATGAAGCTAAGGAGCTTTTTGAAAGTTTGTAAGTTATCCTTAACGTATTTATTTAATTTTGGTATTATTTCACCTACACAATGCTGTTGTACACTTAGATTGAATAAAAACAAACCACTAACATTGTATAATTCTAATTAATGCTTTCCTCAGCTCATGATGGGCTGCCTTGGAAAGAACTTTACTTGTGCGTCACCTTATATAAAACTTAACAAATTGACGTCAGATGCTCTTACCTAACACACTATAAAGGCCCATTTCAACCGTTTCTAGTTAGAAATGACCCATTTTCCCTATTTAGTGTAGCCTAATCTAGTAGATATTACTATATCCAACCTTAGAATTTCCTTCTCCAAAAGCAAATTCAACTTAAGCCCTCATATCCCTGAAACATACCTTGGATGTCTCCTTATTGCTTGCTATCTTGCTGTTATTAAAGCAAGACAATTTAAAAATGTCGATATTTCCCGCTAAATATCGACAGTTGCGGAATAGTTTATTGTCCGATCAAATACTCTTTTATATTATGATACATTCGGACCTTCGCGAGTGCAAATGTCGAATAAAGCACAAATAAGCCACGGGGGGGGGGATGAGATTAGGGCTATTTGTGTTTGTCGACATTTACCTACAAAGCTGTAAATGTAACATAACGTGAAAAAATATTCAATTTTTATTTATCAATGGTCTTTCAAGTAACTTGATATCGTAGGAAGATGGAAATATTTGACTGTAGATAAAAATTTTTGGAGCCAAATAGAGTGTTTTCTAAGATAGTGTTATTTCAGGATTTAATAATGATTTCCTCCTAAAGCTTATAGTCACAAACCTATGCTTTTATAAAAAAATGCCGGATAGGTCAATTTAACTTTTAATTAATTACAACTAAATTTTCAATGAACTAATTTGCTATTTAAAACAGCTTTTAAAACTTATAATAAAAAACGTAAAAATATCTAGTTCTATTTATATTTTGTTAATTTTTTTCAGAAAATATCTTTAACTACTGTTCGAAATAACTTGACGTAAATACAAAGTTGAATCAATGGATTAGCATAATCATTTTATTTTGAAATTATCATGCCATTCAAATACCAGGTTACCAAATCCTTTACTTTATTTAGTTTCATTTTCTTTTCAATTTGTTTCTTTTCTTCGGTCAAAACTTGTATTAAATTCCTTCTTGGTCATTTATTGACACCTTTGACATTTTTTCCATTGGTAATGTTCCAACATGGCTGCTTATACTTCTGCCCTATGTTAATAACCACTGTTTAGCTTCTGGTTTAGTTCAAGGAATTAAAAAATCTTCTGACTTTATCCCTCCTTCTAGCTATATTCGTTCATCCGTTATGTTTTCCTAATGTTAATGGTGTAATGCAGATTTTATACTTTTCCCACCTTATATGGGAAATATACCTATTTTTATTATACACGTTTGATAAACCGTTTCTCGTAGCTGTCCACTATTCTATTACGAGCCTTCTGAGTAGTTAGAGGTGCATTAGTACCTACATTTAGACAAACTGAGCGCTTCGAAAACAGTTACTGTCTTTAATAATAGGTCTTCAATATATTGTTATTTTTATTAATAATCGTTGGTAATATGTTATTACAAAAATAACTCATACCAAAGCTTTATATAATTATAATAACTATATAGCCTATAACCTTATTTAGGCCTATATATCGGTTAAATGGTGTCTGCCATCTTTAGAGGCTTCTGCCTTATTACAAGAAATATATTTAACAAAACTAAATATCTTATTGAGGTAGGGTCTACTCTTTACGTTTTAGAATTAATTTCAAAACAGATTGCTCTAGAATTAGCCTTTCTATTATTATCATGTATTTATTGGTCCAAGGGTTTGAACCGATCGACTTTGTAAATTTTATTCACGAATATCTAGATTGCATATTGATCTGAATAAGAAACTCAGTATTTATTGGCGTCAGGCTTTGTAATTGCTGCTTCTGCTCTAAAAATTTTTCAGAAGTTCAATTAATCTGAAAATACTTCAAGTCAAATGTTTAACCCATGTTTTACCCACATTCCCTACTCGTATATTATCATTCCTTCAATCAGTTTGACTCTTTTCTTATTACATTGAAAATATATATAAAATTGAACTTCCTTTCGAGTTGTTTAAACAGCTACATAGTTTTGTTAACCCTATCTGAAAAATACCTGCAAGTTGAATATGAAAAAGAAAATTTCTGAATATTTAATTTAACGTTAACTGACATATTGTTTCAAAGACAATATCGTATTAATTGAGTTGTGTATAATTAAGAGTGTAGGTATGGGTTTGGTTGTGCATGTGTGTGCGTGTGTGTGTGTGTGTGTGTGTGTGTGTGCATGTGCGTGCGTGCGCGCGCGCGCGCGCGCGCGCGTGTGTGTGTGTGTGTGTGTGTGTGTGTGTGTGTGTGTGTGTGTGTGTGTGTGTGTGTGTGTGTGTGTGTGTGTGTGTGTGTGTGTGTGTGTGTGTGTGGTTATATAAACATTCTTCACCTGGTAGTGTCATTATTGTTATGTCCTTTTCTGTTTTGTGTTTGTGTATGTGTGTGTGTGTGTGTGTGTGTGTGTGTGTGTGTGTGTGTGTGTGTGTGCTTGTGTATGTGTGTGTGCTTGTGTAAGCGTGTGTTTAAATATTAAATACTAATAATTAGAATATTTATTCTAATAAACCAAATATGCAGTAAGAATATGAACCAAATATGAAGTAAGAATAAGCATTAATTCCATCCAAGCAATCATTGTTCTACCCATCAGCCAATACTTTGTAGCTTGTATAATTACACAGTTAATACAATAATGCCTTATCTTGTTACAGTCACGTGGTGCTTCTGCGCCAGGAAGAAGGAGAAAGAAGGTAATTATTTTTAAATCTTTTTGAATTTTAATTTTAATTAAACTATTTTATTATTTGTATTAAAATCTACACATTACCCGAGTAAATATTACACGCGGAAAATATTTTAACTACTACTTGACCGAGTAAACATTGCTGCCAAAGACGGGAATACTAACATCACTGCTGCGAGTAAACACAAAGAGCGTTCCCCTCTTCGGCCGCAATGTTTACTCAGTCTGGTAATAAATAACTTTAAAGCGTGATTAACTCTCATACATTTGCTTTCGTCTCTTAGTTTACTTCAAATAATCAGTTTCTCCTCTTTTACTCGTTTATTGTAAAAACATGTTTTTAGGCAGACTATACGGGATGTTCATGAGGCATTTCGAGATTTTTGCAGGTCTCTTGTCTCCTCCCGTACTCGTTTCGGAAGTAGAAAATGAAGGAAATAATAAAACCAAAGCTGTTTAATAAATGATATAAAACTTGAAGTGAAATTACCACATCAGTTAGGAGCTATGCTCACTACAAACAAACTCTTAGGGCTATAAAATAGTTACAAGAGAACCATTAGTTTGAATAAATTTTTTTAGACTTTACGTGGATATATTTGCAGGAAATATAAAATCATGACATTCAGGATTTTAGGACTTTAGTTTTACTGAATCCTTCGACAAAGGAGGATTTTTATGCAGAGCTATTAGATAAAATAATGTGAGTCAAATATTGATATTAAAATATGGTCACAAATGTGAGGAGTTATTCTTGTTTGTGCTTGATTGTAATTTATTTCATCTTATACAAACACCACAGTAAAGAAGTTTTTCCTTGTGAAATACATTGGACCTCTCTACTGTTGAACTTACCCGTTTTCAAATTATTTCCAAAAAAATAGTTTCTCACAATACTTTGAAATAGAACCTAGGAATTCGTGAAAAGGTTCAACATTGACGATCAAATGAAATATAACTTAATTTCCATATTTAAAGTGTTATTCAATTCAATCAATAAGTTTTGGATGAATATATAACTTAAGTTGTTTTATTTGTTATAGAGGAGGAAGTAAACTGTGACGAAGTGATGGACACAACACAAGGGCCTAGCCACCAATCATTCGGTAAGTAGCAATGATCTATTTTTTCTTGTATCAGTTTATTACCACAGTTTATAAGTAATGCTATTAAACTCTTATTAGCCGCAAGTATAAATATACTTTGGACCTCTAATGTTAAACGTATGTGTTCTTGAATTATTCCCAAAAAAATAATTGCTCACATCACTTTGAAATAGAACCTGGGACTTCTTGAATAGGTTCAACATTGACTATCGATTGAAATATAGCTTCGTTTTCATATTTAAAGTGTTATTCAATTTAATTAATATTTCTTTTGTATGAAGTATTTCAATTGTTTTATTTGTTATAGTGGAGGAAGTAGACTATGTCGAATTGATGGACACAACACCAGGGCCTAGCCATCGACCATTCGGTAAGTAGCAATAAGCTTTGACTTATACAATATGTTAACAATTTATTAGTATACAAGAAGTACTGGTAAACTGTTAGTATAAAGTCCATTACAACTTCTTTCTGATGCATGATAACTCGTTATCGTTTTATTTTTGATAAGTTTTTCAACTCTGCTGTTATGGCCTCAATCCATATTTTTATCAAATTTTCTTAAGTCATTTTATTTTAGAAAGAAATTTTCATTCACCGACTTTGTATTTTGAATTGTTATTCATCAGTTACGTAGCAATGATGAATTATGCTTCTTGGATTACGCTTTTAAATACTGTGTGTTTCCTAACCATATGAGAGAATTTATATAACTTATGTGAGAGATATTGCCCATTCTATGTTTCATCTGTTGTATTAACATGAACACGACTTTGGTTGCACAAAATGAGAAGAATAAGACAACTGAACTGTTTACATTAGGAAACTGTATATTTATTAGACATAAATAACCAACTTGTTGCCCATTTCAGAGACTTGCGACGATACTTATACGATGTGCTATATGATACTCTTAGAAAGGTTAGACGCTTTAGGACATCCCGGATTAATGCTTACACCTACTCCTGACACCATTCCCGAGGAGGATGAGGCGGAACGGGAATGCGTAACACACACACCAACATTACTATCTGCAAGTGATTCGGCGCTCTTACCATCAAACTTACGAGATCCTGCTTCACGCAGGACTCTGTCCTTTTGTAAGTAATCTTAATGTAACCTAATACAGTATGTTTATTAGTGTAACAGAAAATCAATCTATATTTATTTACTGATTAGTTTCTTAAACCCTTTAAGTTTTGCTGTAATTGTAAAGTAGGAGAATTTCTTAAATTTATTTTAGTTTTATTTATTAATACTGTTTATTGAAAGTTTTCAGTCTTTCTTTTCCAAACCATCTTTAAATTTACTTTTTTTCTTCATTTTGCTTTTCATACAAATTATCTTTATATATACGCACGCGCGCGCGCTCACGCACGCGCACGCACACAAACACACACACACACACGCACACGCACACGCACGCACACACACACACACACACACACACACCTATCTGGAGACAGTTTCCTTGTAAACAATGAAAGCCTTCGTCAAATTCATTCTTCTTTACTTAGTATTAGTTTTTTTCATCCAGCCAATAGTTCTTGCTTCATTTCTTATGTAACTCGTTCCATGTTGCAGCAAACCCACTTTAAAATACACATATGCATCTTCTCTTTGTTGTAATGTCGAGTTTTCTACACTCTAATATCAATTCAGTGTTTTTAAAGGTAACGTAACACATTTCTTCTTTAATTAAATCAATCCTTAGCTACCATAAAATTTCTTTTTATTGTTTAATTGTAGCAATTTATTACACAACATTGCTCGTTTCTAGTTTCTGCATTTACTTCATTTTCATCTGATAACCATGATTCGTTCTACTTATCACAGTCAGAGATATAATATCATTATAGATTATTAATATAGGCATATTACTTCTATATTCTCGTGATTTCTTTCTAGCATAACATCACAGCATTGTACAATTTTATGTACTTTATTAAGTTAATATCAATAATCTAGCGTCCATCTATTAAAGGATAAATTGAAAACAACATCCTTCACCCGTTTTTATTTTTAAAACTACGTACTTACCTATCTATATCTATCTACCTACTTACTTATATCTCTGCCTATCTATATATCTATCTTTTTACCTATCTACTTATCTATATATCTATCAGTCTACCTATCAGCTACCTATATATCTATCTTTTTACCTATCTACTTATCTATATATCTACCTATCTGTTTGTCTATCTCTACATCTACTTATCTATCCCCCTACCGGGGATATCTGTAAAATACATTAAAATGAAGTACATAAATTACTCTTTACTCTGTAAATGTAAAATGGATTTAAACATTTTTAAAGATTACACTTTTAATTTATTTTACTAAGTTAAATGATTAAGACGGATTCCGTTTTCTTTTTTTCAGAAGCCACGTTCTGGCTTCGTGGTTTGGATCGGCTTCTGGTGGAGGTAAGCACATATTTATATCACTGTTACACACACAAACTTTGAAACCAATTATGTTTAAGCTCCCGAATAACTCTCTCAGCTTAAGTGAGCACATCAAACGCGGAATTCGCTAAATTTCCCTACATTTTATTCACTAGGCTTGAATTTTACTCTCCTTCGGCAGTTCCATATATTTTACGATTCTCTCTTGTAGCCTATATTTCGTATAACCTCAAACAACCTATACACATTAAACATTCACCTGAACTTTGCAGACAAATTCTGCTGTCACTGCAATGAATTCGTCATCTTCAGTATATTCAAGTCTTTCCCAATACGTCTACACCAGAACATGGACGGATTTACAGGTTTTGTTCTTGGGTGAACTAGACTCCCCTGGGGGGTGTCAAATGGGTCTGGGGTAGGCCTACTCCCACCTTAAAAATAAAGAGCATATAAAATGCTTGTCGACAATGAGCCCGCATCTAAAAACTTACATTATAATGCACATGTTTTAAACTACTTTTTTATTATGTTAGGTTATGGCATTCAACCATGTGTTTCTCATAGAACACAAATCGGCGGCTATTAGACTTAAAGCTTTGCCGAATTTAAATTTTTTTCTAATTCTGCAAAGTCATAAGTCCAAAAATAAGCCAAATTTTATTTCTGTGAGAAACATAACGTTGAATACCAAACTTCGTCTGAAACAATTTCTAAAATTTCATTTTGAACATCATGGTTTGTAAGTTTGAAATGAAGTTCATTTATTTCTTTGGACTTACTGTCATATTTAGAAAACAACTCGCATATGATCAATATAACAACTGATATTGCCAAGTAAGTTTCTTGCCAGCACTATTATTATTCTTGTAGTATTTTAATGACATCATTGTAAGCTATTTATTATAAAAAAATAATATAACTGTCCAGAAAATTGGGGCGATGGTAATGCACCTAATTGCCCCCTCCTCTTAACTCCCGTCCATGGTGACCAGAAGAGCGAATACAGCTATACTTGAATCGTCCCCTCACTATCTGGCCTACGGTCTTAATTCTAGCGGTAATGGCTCGTACAATACAAACTATGAGGCAAAATATGAGCTTCACTTGTGAAGGTGTAGTAATAGTGTTATATTTTATGCGGGAAAAGTTTTATAAAGTTTATCGAAATAGTTACATAGCTAACCTTACTATTTATTTTATAGATTTTTTTTTAATAGGAAAGAATAAATGTAATGAACATTTTAGGGTGATGAATAAATATTACATATTGCAGCTTATTAATAGTAGGTACAATTAACTCAGCCGGCCATTTGTCTACAAGTAAAGTTTAACCTTTTGCATTTACCTGTTTTTACTGAATAGGCCTAGTAGTGGAATGTGCTGTTTTAATTTTTTTAAATAAACTAAGTGAACTTTCTATTTTAAAAAAAGCACTGATTTATATTGAAAAGGCTGTTGAAATTGATTTAAAATTATTTTTAATATTTTCTTACCCAGATCGCTGAAATGAATATCCACCCCGAATAAACGTTCTTCATCTCGAACAATCTTAGAAATTTCATCTTTCGACACAACCTTATCAAAATCTCTTGAAGAACAGGGTCATTTCAGGTAAAAATGAACAAAATACAATTATATAATTGAAGAATTAATTGGATTGCATGTTTGCCAATTATAAATAGTTTTTATTTAAATTTTTAAAGTATTATAAATTATCTTGTGAATTATTTTACGCTGAGTAAATGTTTGTTATAAGCAGTGGTGGATGGTGAAATTGAGTTTTATATGTTATATTTTATAATGTAGAAGACATTATATGATGATGAGAATGTTTAAATTTATAAGATTTAAAGCTATTCTAAAATTATTCACTTTTTCCTTCGTTGAATAAATTTATCGTCCTGTCCTTCAAAACAGCAAATTTGCTACCACATCCCGCTTAGAGTTTAATGTTTTCTTGAAGTTATTTTTAATTAAAATCATTGCCCAGGTCCGTCAATCTCTAAAGATTTTATAGGACAGGCAAAACTAGTGTAATTTTGGTGTTTTATTGAATGTTTGTTGTAAATTATTAGAAAGCAATCTATTAAACTAATAGCACCCAACAAAGGCAAGACCCCTGCGCCAAAATCAATATACTTTGGCAAAACATTTATACGCTGAACTAAGTTTCTAAAATTTATCAAAATTTGGTTGTATACTGTCAAAACACATGAGTATAGAATACATTTGTTGCTCTGCGGGAGTAAAGTCTCATGGATTGTTACGTCACAAACTTCCTTAGCTTCGCTTTCCTCCGCATTGTTCGTCTGTCGCTTTCTTGCTAATCTATTGGCGGTTTCTGGAGGCGAATCAACATTATTTCACTTTCTATAAATTTTATGTTTTTTAAACCGGTAATAGCACATTGAGCAGCTATTTTGTCTGTTTCTCTCCTGAAGTTTGCTATAGTAAATTCTACGAATGCAGAAAAGGACAGTCAAAAATCTTTGAGGAAAACATTCTTGTGTTTTTGGTCCGATTGAATGTCTGTGAATGTTTTATATCTGACTTCAGAATTTCATTCATTCGCTGAATTACGTACACTTTATGGTCTTGGTAGTTTTCTTCGCCACAGAGTTTAGATTAAACTCAGAGTCGCTGGTTTTAAAGACTCAAAGAATCCATGAAAGTTGAATGAAGCTTTGTAAATTTAAAACCTGCAACTCTCACTGCATTACAGCTACAACTTTGTTCATATTTTGAAAACCCAGACATTGTTCCCAAAATTAAACTACCAATTCATGTTTATTTATGGGCCCATATAAAGTCTTTTATGAAGAAAAATACGGTTGATAAATGAATCAACAAATATTTATTTTAATTACTGCAAATTGTACAATTGATGTAAACTTTGCCGTAATTAAAATAAATATTTATTTACTCGTTTATTAACAGCATTTTCCTTCATAATCAAATTACCGGTTGAATTGTTACTTCACAATTTAATAAAAATTAGGAAAAAGAATAGCACTTTGGCCAATTAATGAATGGAATTGTTGATAAAAGCAACGTATCCTAATATTACGTAAATTAAATTTGAAAAATATATTTGGAGTTCTTAGTAATGAAATAATAATGTCAGATTATTAGAACGAAGGCTCATCTATGGACTACCTGCAAATTTATTACCCTCCCACCCCAGGGAATGCCCCCAACTAGAAATTATTTAAAATAATCAGAAATATGTATACATGAAATGTTAATACCTGTAACAATAAAGAAAATGAAGAAGAAGTCAATTAAAATCATGAATGAAAATGAATTTCGTATTTAAATTTCATGCCATGCATAAATGTTCGTGACACATATACCAAATCTACAATAAAAGTGTCAGAAGTCTACACCTGATATCACTTTACATTATTACGTCATTAAATTAATGGATATAATGTATCAATAATACATCACATCACAAATACAAACTATCTGATGCACTACGACTATAATCTACAACAGTCTGATAACCCTTTTATATGTTGACTTTATACTCTATGTGTTAACGTGTGTTTCAACAGTTCGTACTTAACTTTCTTGCTCGAATTTAACACCATAAAAACTCTAGAAAAGGTTTTTGAAATTCTCCACGTGAGGGAAAACCTTTTAAAATATTTAACAAATGTGAAGTTTTGGAAGAACGATTATAGAATAGCCAGCCAAAATATGAGGTAATAATATATCTATGGTAGTTATATATATATATATATATATATATATATATATATTTATATATATATATATATAGACGTTGTTTACAACATAATCATAAAAATTTTACAAAATATCATGTTCTCATTTTTGACTTCATAGAGACTTAAAATACATCCCTTTAGAGGTAGTGAAGAGATTTAAATTCTCCTAGTGTAGAACCGTTCTCAGAAGTAATTCTACTAGTGGAAGGCGAAATTTCTATTATTGGGTCGTGATCTTCACTTATCCATTTGGGTGTTGGTGTGTAATTTTCTAAAGCCGCCACAGTGTGACTTAAGTCTTTACTTTTGGACTTCGGAAAATGGTAACTGTATAACTTCTTCACAACGTCGGTCGATGTTGGCATACTTTTATATTTTCGGAGCACCACAATAAGAAAGGATCTACCTTACCCACTTCGAAGTCAAACAATTTCGATATGACTTACTAACGATATGTTTTGAGATAATCCCAGAATATGTCGGAGCTACACCGTACACCATATAATTTTTACGCCGTTACCCCAGCCCTGAACCTCCCATAGAAAATAAAAACGTGACCTCAAAACGTCAACATTTTTTCGTTTTGTATTTTCCATTTTTCCCTATAACTAAAAATGTTGTGTACTTTGTTTGTAAAAAAAACATAAGTTCTTAGTTTAATATGTTTTTTTACGTTATTGGATGAATATGTAGCTATAGAATATTAACTACATTTCTAAAAATTACCTCTTACTGAAATTAAGAAATGAAAATGGTTTGATAATTAATGTATAACATAAAATATATGTTCCATTTCTATTCAACATAACTTAGTTTAAAATATAGTCAATAAATTTTGTTTTATTTTGATTTAGCTGCCACCAGAGCCATCGAAATTTTTCTTGCTTCACCACCGGCCTAGGATCGGTACTTTTTCGGCCTCTTCATCAAAATTCATGGGATGCAACCAACCCGCTTCCGTGCCACGCACAAGTACATCCCGGGGAACGGAAATACGCCGTTTGCAAAATGGGTTAGCGACAAAACGTTATGAAGATTTTAACAAACCAAATAGAACAGAGCTAAAGATGTTGATGTTTAACAGCATTTAGAAACTAATCTACAATAAACTCGTCCGTAATGTAAAACATTATCATAAAGATTTTCTCCCGGGGTGTACTGAAGAGGATGGAGGGCACACAAGAAACAAAATTTTAGTGAAGATCAACCAGAAAAAAATGTGAAAAGGTCCGACCAGGCGAAAAATTCTAGTAAACTGTCAAGTAAAGCAAAACATCGAAATTCCAGTACTAGTCAGGAAAACCCGTACATCAAGATCACGTGAAGAAGCATGTCCAAATTCCAGCAAGACTTGTCTAAAAGAGCGCGATGAAACTATTGTAACAAGAAATAAAATTTTTGATTATTTAGTGTTATTGTTTTGTCGGTTTATATATCCAACAATATCTTATATGCATAAGATATTATGCACTTATTCAAATCTGCCAATTACATAAAAGTACGCCACCTACATTATTAGCATTATCAAAGACTATGAATTCGTTAACACGTCTTCTTCAAAACACAAAGCAATTGAAATTAAGTTTTCAAGAGGATGTGTTAACGGTCTTATGGACTTTGATAATGCTAGAAATGTAGCTGGCGAAATGTTTAACTACATTATTGTTTATGCACTGTTACTTTCAACAAATAATGGAAACAAAAATGTTTCAAAATCAATTCCTACTTACCACAAAAAAAATTCATTTTACTTAATTTTTATTAAATAATTACAAATATTATATACATAATAACATTCACTATGCGTTAAAACAGCTGTTCTACCACATAACCCATAACCTAAAATCAGCTGGTTTATGTACTGTTATCACGTGTTTATCACGTACTGTTATCACGTGTGTGCGCGCGCGCGTGTTCACATTTATGCGTGTGTGTGTACGTGCGCGTGCATGTGTGTGCGTGCGTGTGTGTGTGTGTGTGTGTGTGTGTGTGTGTGTGTGTATGTGTGTGTGTGTGGGGGGGGTATAGATACACACACATACACTAAACAATTAGAGCATATATATATATATATATATATATATATATATATATATATAATGTGTCTACATTGCGCCATTAGCAGGCTACATTCACATTTACACAGTCAGCCGCCACAATAAAAATCACGCGATCCTCATAGTTTAAATTTCTACGTTTACAAATTATTTGTGATTAAGCCATACTATTAACCCAACGTTTCGGCAGGTGTTTAAAATCACCTGTTTTAACATGCAACATACCGTTGTAAAGTGTAACTTATTCAATAACGTTTTAGACTCATTCGCTTTTTAGCTGTTATCACGAGATACTTCATCAAATTTAAAAAAATATTTCTCGTTCAGAAACAAGCTAAAATATATAACGTTTTTTAGGAAAATAGTGTAAACAAGAAATACGAGTTGCTATGTTGAAACATATAACAATAAACATGATATTTACGCAATTTATGACCGGCGTACATTAAAAGTACAGCTAGTGGAACTTGTGTATTACTACTTCTTTCTATACACTATAAATACACTATACACTACAATATAAATACAAAAGTACAACCGATCGATCATGGCACAGTTATGCCCTGTGGAGGATATTCTATTTTTTAAATAAATATCACAAATTTAAATAAAGTTTATTTGTATAGAATTATAAGAAATAGAAACGATTTCTACAGTAGAATGAAAATCCAAAAAGTGATACAAGGTCTCTAGATGACTTAAAAAGCTTTGAGCACGAATGGGTGCTTCGTGGAAAGGGGTGAAACCGTCAGCGCTCACAGATCTCCCGTCTAAAGGATGGTGACAAGATGCAGAAAATTACGTAAACAGCCTAATTACCAGTGATAGAGTTATATATCAGACTAGTAGTTTGGTACAAACCTGTTGCAAGTTATGTACGCTACAATTATACATTCAGATCAAACATTATTTGCTCCTTTAGCAATAAAAAGTACTGTATCTTGAATTTACCGAAGTTCCCCACAAATAAAAATAATGTTTAGACATTATGTTAAATCTGAGATTATACAAATAGATCATAAAATACAATATCATTACCACAATAATGGTACCATATTACAATAAAGCTATTGACGATAATTTCAAAACCACAAAATATAATAAAATATAATGAATACCAATTTAAACCCTTTATCTAGGAGCACTATAAAATGCCCACAGCAATTACAATGCATTAATAGAAGTGTGGTTTTATTTCCTGAGGGGACAGTGGATTTTGAGCCAATTTTTCACATAGGCCTAATGTATTTCCAGTGTTTATAGTGGGTTTGTTTTAATTTCGTTATTAAAAAATCTGTCATTTGTGATGCACTGAGTGTTTGATAACAATGTGTTATTTTAATCTCTTGTTTAATTAATCTTTTATTTGAAAATTTAAATTAGATTGAACTAATCAAGACACGGGTGGTCCCCTCACTCTATTATCGTTTCCAGAGTCTTGTGCACTTTTCCTAACCACTCAGATTTAAAGTTTAAATTAGGAATTAAGTTTGGGTTCGTCTCGCCTGGATTTCTTTTTGTGTTCCAGTTTATTTGCACTAATTGAGTTAAAATGTAAATCCGCTATATATTTTTGCTATCAGCTTAATTAAAGTAAATAAAATATTTATAAGGAATAGAACTATTCGTTATTTCAGAGAATTTCAAAAACATAATGTAATTATTTTTCAACGCATTGTTGAATTTTATTTATTCGTGCACAAACACTTCAACAAGAAGAATATTTATAAAACAATATGCTCGAAGTTTATCAACAGCTAAAAGAAATAATTGAGTTGACAGTGTACGAACCTCCTGATTTTATCAATATATATATATATACCAACAACTTAAAGCAACTGTGGCGTAAACGTTTATATTAATTAAAACAACCTCTCACCACAAATTCAACAAATTTTACAAAGTAATCATCTTCAGAGGTATTTTTACAAATAACTCTTATTTGTTAAGATAAGAACTAGTTATTTGTAAAAATACCTCTGAAGATGATTACTTTGTAGTCGAAATGTACATAAGGTTAAAATAAAATTTGTTGAATTTGTGGTGAGAGGTTGTTTTAATTAATATAAATATATATATACATTTATGAAAAGCTTCGAGGATATTGTTTCATAAATATTCTTGTTGTTGACATATATTATAACTAAATTCATTAAGCTAGGAAAACTGTAAAATATTTGAACTTGTGAGATCGTAGCACACTGTCGATATCTAAAAGGTCAAACGATATCTCGTTACTGCACGGAGACGATCCAAAGGGAAACACGAGATAAATACGTACGGGGACTCGAAGGAGAAATGCGTTAATTTTAGTGAGAAATTCTAAATTCAAATAAAACAATAGGTAAGGGAGAAAAGTAATAAGTGGTATTAAGTGAGGGAGATAATCAAGTAATTAGTGATATTAAGTGAGGGAAATAAAGAAGTAATAAGTGGTATTAAGTAAGGGAGATAATCAAGTAATTAGTGATATTAAGTGAGGGAAATAAAGAAGTAATAAGTGGTATTAAGTAAGGGAGATAATCAAGTAATTAGTGATATTAAGTGAGGGAAATAAAGAAGTAATAAGTGGTATTAAGTAAGGGAGATAATCAAGTAATTGGTTATATTAAGTGAGGGAAATAAAGAAGTAATAAGTGGTATTAAGTAAGGGAGATAATCAAGTAATTGGTTATATTAAGTGAGGGAAATAAAAAAGTAATAAGTGGTATTAAGTAAGGGAGATAATCAAGTAATTAGTGATATTAAGTGAGGGAAATAAAGAAGTAATAAGTGGTATTAAGTAAGGGAGATAATCAAGTAATTGGTTATATTAAGTGAGGGAAATAAAGAAGTAATAAGTGGTATTAAGTAAGGGAGATAATCAAGTAATTAGTGATATTAAGTGAGGGAAATAAAGAAGTAATAAGTGGTATTAAGTAAGGGAGATAATCAAGTAATTGGTTATATTAAGTGAGGGAAATAAAGAAGTAATAAGTGGTATTAAGTAAGGGAGATAATCAAGTAATTGGTTATATTAAGTGAGGGAAATAAAAAAGTAATAAGTGGTATTAAGTAAGGGAGATAATCAAGTAATTAGTGATATTAAGTGAGGGAAATAAAGAAGTAATAAGTGGTATTAAGTAAGGGAGATAATCAAGTAATTGGTTATATTAAGTGAGGGAAATAAAGAAGTAATAAGTGGTATTAAGTAAGGGAGATAATCAAGTAATTAGTGATATTAAGTGAGGGAAATAAAGAAGTAATAAGTGGTATTAAGTAAGGGAGATAATCAAGTAATTAGTGATATTAAGTGAGGGAAATAAAGAAGTAATAAGTGGTATTAAGTAAGGGAGATAATCAAGTAATTAGTGATATTAAGTGAGGGAAATAAAGAAGTAATAAGTGGTATTAAGTAAGGGAGATAATCTAGTAATTAGTGATATTAAGTGAGGGAAATAAAGAAGTAATAAGTGGTATTAAGTAAGGGAGATAATCAAGTAATTGGTTATATTAAGTGAGGGAAATAAAGAAGTAATAAGTGGTATTAAGTAAGGGAGATAATCAAGTAATTGATTACATTAAGTGAGGGAAATAAAGAAGTAATAAGTGGTATTAAGTAAGGGAGATAATCAAGTAATTAGTGATATTAAGTGAGGGAAATAAAGAAGTAATAAGTGGTATTAAGTGAGGGAGATAATAAAGTAATTGGTTATATTAAGTGAGGGAAATAAAGAAGTAATAAGTGGTATTAAGTAAGGGAGATAATCAAGTAATTAGTGATATTAAGTGAGGGAAATAAAGAAGTAATAAGTGGTATTAAGTAAGGGAGATAATCAAGTAATTAGTGATATTAAGTGAGGGAAATAAAGAAGTAATAAGTGGTATTAAGTGAGGGAGATAATCAAGTAATTAGTGATATTAAGTGAGGGAAATAAAGAAGTAATAAGTGGTATTAAGTGAGAGAGATAAAAATGTAATAAGTGATACTAAGTGGGGGAGATAGAAAAGTAGTAAGTGAGATAATTGATTAGTAAGAGATATCAAGTGAGGGAGATAAAAATGTAATAAGTGATACTAAGTGGGGGAGTTAGAAAAGTAGTAAGTGAGATAATTGAGTAGTAAGGGATATTAAGTAAGGGATATTAAGTAAGGGATATTAAGTAAAGGATATATTACTGAAATAAAGTCAGTTACGGTATAGAAGAAGAACCTAATGTCATCAAATAAGTTAATTTGATGAAAAGCTTCGAAATGTTGTATTGTAAATATTCTTGTGTGTGATATGTATATTATTAAAATACACACAAAAATGTTCCTCATTACAAAAAAAGTAAGTTCTACTAAAGGCAAGTGTGACATGTTAATATAAGTTCAAGATTTTTAGTGTAAAACTAGTTTCTTGAGTTGAAGATGGCATTTAAAAAAGAAAACTATCATCTGCAATTCATGTGAACACACACACACACACACACACACACACACACACACACACACACACACACACACACACACACACATATATATAATATAATATTGTTATTTATATAGGATCTGAGTTAAAATAAAACTCATCAATGAGACAGAAATTTTCTTTGGGTTATGTAAAAAGGTTTGAGAAAATGAATTATGTTTGCTTATATATTATGGTAGGCTGTTTGAAGTTTATTCCAAGTGAATGGCGGATAAAAGCTTCAAAGGCATTCCGGCATAGCCTCAGTCTTTAAACAGTTATCACGAGTTGATAATGCACTTTACAATAAAGCTGATGTAGCGACGGTGCTTTGCCGTTTTAACTTCCCGCCTGATACAAACACACGCCACGCGCAGTTTATATTTAGTTTTCAGACAAACAAGGAAACACATTGCTTATTAGCCATCAAAGAAAAACATTAACCCTTACCTCAGTTGGAATACCATTCCGTGATAATCCAAAAACCGGGTTTATATTCCATTAATACCATTCCGTGATAATCCAAATACCGGGTTTATATTCCATTAAAGTCTATAAATTCTGTTAAAATGTATTCAACCCATATAAGTATGTTTGATAACTGATGCGTCATGAGCATAGAAGAGGTAATGGTTGTTTGTTCATATTTAATAGAATACATTCTAAACAAGAAATAAGGAATAAACAGACGGCATTCGCATGCTACATCCATCACGAACTCATACAGCGGTTGGTCCTTTCATAATCGTCATCAAACACAACCTCAATTTAAAACACAATCGATACCTTAAAAACGATTTTTTTACAAAACAGTTTTTTTATAAAACCGAGATCTTTGTTATAACATAAGCTAAATTGAAATTTTTAGCTCTATAACAAACAGCTGTAAGAATTCTATTATGTTAGGTTTGGCTAGAAAAAAAGCATATTAACTGGTCCCAGAAGGTGAAGCAATGTAAGGCAAATACTGCCTTTTGATTGGTCTGTAACTCCTCCCACTCCACCAACAACAACTGTCAACATTGTAAATCGTTCAAACATTGTGAAACCTGGCACTCCAGGTTTTGGGTTGAGTGAAAATGGAAAAACCACCTAGTTTTTATCTTTATTAAATCTGGGGGATTTTCTACAAAGTTTTAGTTACCTATATAATATATTGTATATAACTATGTATATATATATATATTTTTTTTTTTGTAATGGGATGGAGTCAAGTTTTATTATTTTAGAGAAAGTGGTAATTTTGGTATTTGTTAATGAAAAACATATTATATGTTTCACATTATATTATAATATGTCATAGGTACCTATATTTTAGGTATGGCAGTAATTGTTTAATTACTTAGTTCAATTTCCGAGTAAAGCAGGTAAGTACTTATTTGATTTGAAGATCTTAATTACCAAAGTAATTTATAAAATACCTAACCTGTCAGCTAAATATTAATAACTCTACCAAATGATATGGTTGAAATCATAAATATTTAATGTTTACGTACAAGTACATATAATATTTTGGCGTGAACTAAATGCTCCAATTTTTAACTATAATAATATAAACATTTCATTTATTTGAGACCATGTAATTTATTTTGAGGCTTGCATGTCTGAAGCCCAAATAATATTTTCTAAAGGCTCTACGAATTTGACAGTTGTTGGTGGAGTGGGAGAAGCTACGGACCAATCAAAAGGCAGCATTTGCCTTACATTGCTTCGCCTTCTGGGATCAGTTAATATGCTAGAAAAAAGCCTTTCTAACCAAAATTGCTGAGGTGAAGAAATACCTTCCATTCAACTACTTTCACCAATCTATGTGTTGTAAAAACGTAGGTGAACAGATTTCAGTTATGAATCGTATTTGTTTTCCCACCAAACCTATTTTACTAGATAGAATACGTTGTAGCTATATAATAATGCAGTATAATATAGCGTTTATTTATAGTGTGATAATTAATATCATCCAATTTCTAGATTAAGGTTATGTTTGCATTTATTTATATTTTAAATGCTATTTCTGATTAGCAACAGAAAAATAGGTTTTCTCTAGTAGAAAATTTAT
>JBAIZL010000005.1:197712418-197829918 GCA_036971475.1 Prosapia bicincta
AAAAAATACATCATTTTAAAGTTTATAAATAAAAACACTTGAACATATATACAATAACTTCAAGTGTTTTTATTGAAAAACTAATAGCTCAAGTGATGATGGAATCAAATTAAGTAAAGTGAATTAAAGTATAGTTTAATTGAATTATTCACAATCAAAGAAATCTGTTTCAGAAACAAATTTAAAACTTTAAATGATTGTCTCCTCAAATGACCTCCTATTGACCTACTATTATAAGCGTAGGTCTATTAATATTTTTAAAATCCCTATTAATAGTTCCCCATATGCTATATATTTATTTATATATCTTGTTCAAATTTTCAAACGTTAATCTATTCACTCAAGTTAACATATATATATATATATATATATATATATATTTTTTTTTAACTTCTAGTAGATGACTCTTGATGTTAACACAGTTTTTTCAAATATTAACTAATTAATTAATTGATTTCTCTTCCTATTTTGCCACTTAATATTACGATTCTGTCATATGTATATACATATTAATAATAATTGTAATTATTTAATACAAAATTTACCTAAATAAAATGTTACTTTGTTGAACTGAGTAAGAATTGACTTTAATATTTTCACAATTGAATATTTGTTAAATATTTTTAATAAAATTTGTTTTTAAGAACGTCAATACTCTAAAATATGGACAGAAGAACATTTTTTCACACAAGTGCAAAACAATGTTCCATTGACTGAAAACATGCATGCTGTTAGGCTAGTTTTCTGTTGAGTTTGTATTACAATGCAATCTCCTCCGGGCTTATTAAACCAGAATCCCTACAATGCGACGTATTTGTAATCTGGGCGTTAATAATCAATGGCAAAGTTAATAGAAACCGATGCGGCAAAATGGAATCGCGTTGTTAAATATGCGACCGCACTGGAAACCGGAAGACGTTTCTCGGACCCCGGCATTAGTTTGCGACCAATGTTGGGATAATCGACACGACTTCGATACCGTTGCCAAGTTCCGCGCTACAACGCTGATTTTAATTTATTGTCCCGAAGGTTAGGGCGGTGTTTGCATTCTGAAACTAAGTCTGATTTAAATTAAGATCCCTGGACACCAGATCATGCTCTACTCTGATTTCAACGTGCTTTAAGCCTACGTATTTCTATACTATTGAAACTCTAGATTGAACAAATAAGACACACAAAATTAGACTATTTTTATCTCTTTTCCCGAGATTTAAAAAGTTCAATTTTTGTTTATTTAAAACAAACCTAAATAATGTGACAACTAATGACAGTGGTTGACACTGGTTTTGTTAACAGAGTAGGTCGGAGTTCCCATAAGTTTTTTTGTTATCTCATGACATTCTTCGGTTACCTGTATAGGCCTATAATACTGTTCTTTTCAACGAACTCGCGAACCCAACGACGTATTATAAAAATATTCTTTAGTCAACTTAACAAATATTTTTTAAAATGGCATATCTGACTACATCATTTAAACACGACATTAGTCTCCATTTATAGAGCGATTTATATTAACTAGGTATATTAAAATATTTTTAATAGTTGAATATTCTAAGTTATTAAAAATAGCTATTTACAGGAATCACATCTTTTGAATTATATAACATTTGTTTTGGGGTATATTAATTTGTTAAAATTGGTTATTGTGTACTATATTAGTGGCGGAAACCTCCAATTTGAAATTAGTCGCAAAAATCGTTATTACAGACAACGTAAACCAGAAACAAAGGTTAAACGTAAATTAATAATCGTCTGCAACTTTCAGTCAATAATAAAAAACACATGAAATATTATAAAATCAAAGTTTTTTCTAATAATAGGGCCTATAAACGATACACTTTATCATAAAAAATATAAAGTATGGGATTAGAATAATTTGCTTGGGGAAAAATTAAGCTTCGTCCTTGATTCGATTTTATAATTGAGATATTGAAATCTTTTAAAACCCAACAGGTAATAATTTCATTTATTTTTGTAAAATTGAACTGGCATTATTTAAAAGGTACTTTAATTTTATTAAAAACATACCTTTGAAAAATGTATCGCACAAATATATCATAAACGAACAAATACAAACAAAATTTAAAAAAGATAAATTATTCAACCTTATAGACATAATTAATCCCAAGACAAACTAAAACCTTTTCCACAGTGCAGTGAATCCGACAATAGAACAATACTGGTATACGACGTAACAACGCAAATCCCACACACCTGGCAATCTGAAAAAGTACTTAGTCATAGGTGATGCTCGAAAATGAAAACAAGTAATTAGTCTTTAAAAGGTAACTCGGATAGATATCAAGTACGTTTCTTGTTTAAGTACATAATAATGTGATAAGTGAATACAAGAAAACAGTGTTGCAAAGTTTATATATATATATATATATATATATATATATATATATATATATATATCGCAATATGTATTCTTGTGTATTAATAAAGAACCATGTCAAAATATAAATACAAGAATTATAATTGAAGAATTGTAAATTCAATTATAATTCTTGTATTTGTATTTTGACTTGGTTCTTTATTAATATATATATATATATATATATATATATATATATATATATATATATATATATATATATCAGAGTATTTACGATTAATTTACATAACTGAGAAGAGGTTGCATTGGGGTATCTGGGTGCATTGGGGTAGGAGCTTCAAGGACGTACATTAAGTTATATAAAGTATACAACCTAAACAGAAAGGCTATTTGTAACGTCCGCCATTATTCAACGAAATCCATGTGACATTGACAAAGTGACCCCCTCCTTTCGGCTTACGTGGCTGGAAAGGTTTACTTATTGCCTTGGGTATCAACAGAAAATGGCAGTATCTCTATTCAAAAGCCAATTTCAACTTTAAAAAGCTCCCCAATTAAACCGCCACGAGTAAATACTTTTCAATCTACACAATGGACGTACGTTACGAACTCGCTCGCTGAAGTTGAGCGATGCACATTCAATGCAACAAAACGTATCTGGAAAACAATTTATTTTTAGTTAATGTTGAACAATACAGCTTCCAAACCTGTAAAACGTTACTGACAATCTCATTTTACAGTTAATAATGTTCGGTTGTATTCAGGTTCAATAGATTTCAACCTGATTTCCTCATTATTAGTTATTCTCAAAGTATCCGTGAACACATTTCTGCTAACTTAACGCTCCATGCATTTTCGTACTTGAGGTTACAGTTTGTTCTGTTAGTAATTTACTATTATTAGTGATAAAACTGTTTCATGTAACAAATCAGCGTAAGAAAATAATGCAAGGATGTATTGAAGGATGCGTTATCTATCTTAAAGTAACTAAAGCACACGCAAACACACATATAAACAAAATTTCAAAACTTTAAATTTCATTACTTTAACATCATTCAAGACTTCAGAATGAATGAATAATAATTATTTTAATATGGTTTCTGTTTTCTGAAAACTAATCAGATTTCGTTAGAAAATCGAACAGTTTAAAAAACACATATTTTTTAAAAACGTCATACAGATGAAATGTTACTTTTTTTGTAATCTGTATTTCTGATTATTTTCGCGTCTCTTACTTCTATTTTATTATTTTTTTCACGTTTCAATGCATGAATTTTTATTTTGAAACAAAAAAATTACCACGTTATCATTTAGGGCAGCGGTTCTCAACCTGGGGGGCGCGCCCCCCTGGGGGGCGTAGAAGAATTCCAGGGGAGGCGTCAATAAATTTTAAAAAAATTGAGTTTGATGTTGGACACAAACACACCATCATTGAAATTTCTTTATAGCTTAATAGAGCTATAAAGCTCTATTTCTTTACTCAACGGACTTTTCTTCCTTTCCAAAATCTCGTCAATGATACCCAAAGTCTTCCAAAAGACCTAGTAAATGAAATGAAGGACCTAATATCTGAGCATTTGTTGTCTCTGAAGAACAAAATCGGAGTCTATTTCCCAGATATAAGCTCGGAAAACTGGGAATTCAAGTTAACAAGAGACCCCTTTCAAATCAACATTGATATACCTCCTGATCACATTCAAGAACAAACAATTGACTTGCAATGTGATTCCTAAGCTAAATTGGATTTCCCAAACATGGATCTCGAAGATTTCTGGCTACTATATCTTCCTGTTTACCCAGAAGTAGCAATGGAGGCAGTCAAGTTGCTTGTACAATTTTCATCAACTTATCTATGCGAGACAGGATTTTCAGCCCTGGCTAATATAAAATCTAAATATCGAGCCAGACTAGATGTGGAAAGTGACCTGCGGTGTTCTTTGTCAAAATTTCATCCAAACATACAAAAAATAGTTAACGAGAAAAAGTGCCATCCCTCACACTAGCACTACAAAAGTAGCGAACATTTTTCTGGTTATTACTTAAACACAATATAAGTAAATTTATCATATATAAGTCTAAATTAACTTAATCCGTGAAGGGAGGCGTGACCTCACACCAAAGTGTGAAGGGGGGCTCAGAGCCTAAAAGGTTGAGAACCCCTGATTTAGGGAGAATAAAAAGGGGAAAATGTTTTAACAAATATATTATTAGTGTAATCAAATGATAATTTACGGTTTGTAGCTGATCAGCTACTTCATGCATTGTTACATAGCTGCTACCATCTTATTGATATTAATACTACCTTATTCCTGACACAGTTACTATAAACTTTTTAAAACTATCAATAATGGAAATTTATAAAAACAACTGAAAACTAATAATAGTATAAAATGAAGTTTATGTCTCGTGAAAACGTAGAGTTATATTGTTCAATTTATGTTCATGTTTTATACGATATATTATTTCTTTTGGAATCTTTCAAAACAATTCTTCCGATGGGAACATAATGCAACTCTACCCTTTTTTCACTGTGCCCAAGAAAATCCCTTACAACCAGGTGCTTTGCATCTCTGCCTCACTTCCGGATACAATGAGGTGGCCAATTTCATCCTGCCTTACATTTTTTGGAGGTACATGTGCTGTAGGCTTCTTCATTTTCTTTCTAATTGTATCGCATGTTCTAGGTTATTACTCGGTCTTCCCGACACAAGTACTCAGCAGTCTCTAGTCGAAATTGGGAAAGCTTCATGGTGTTTGAATTGGCCTTGTTCTCTGCTACGTTTCTATATACAATCGAGAAGTTCTTAAAATATTAAGTTTTCAAATAATTGACGGGAATTTCAACTAATAGGTATTATATGGGTTTAAATTGGACGATAAAAACAAATCTTGAAATACTAAAACAATTACAGTATATTCTAAAAACTCAATAACAAACAGCTCACAATCGATACACGTTTAAATGGCATTGTTTTGGTTCGCATGAATACCTACACAATTTAAAAATTAAACTATGTGCTACAACTTCAACCATACTTTGTACCCAGTTTTATTTTGTATAGTTATCATCACTGATGACAATGGCCTTGCCATCGAAAGGCTTAGAAGTAAATAAATATTGATTGTGAATCAAGCTTGTAAAAAAATTACTTTTATGAATTGCAGTGACTATGTTAAACTGATATGTTTTTACTGTTAGCATATACGTGGCTTTCTTGTTAGCAAATATGGTATATGTATATATACAACTGAAAGCAACGTATCTATATACTTTAACCAAATCAGGTTTCTACTTCGTTGTTAACTGTTAAGTAAGTTTGTTGTGTTTTGCAACCTTTCGTGTCTACGGTCCGCAATTTAAAATTTTATTGAACAATCAATAAAGAGAATTCTCATTGAATTTTGCTTAAAATTAAAGTTTTAGATTTATGGAATGTTGACGTAATAATTTATATGCGATTCAATTTCACTAGGTTTAATTATCTAAATTCATTTCTTTTAGAAGCAATTATCCTCCGAGGTTTGCATGTTCTGCTACCATATGTTTAATACCTATCACGTGCGGAAACATTCCATGATATAAGCTAATTGATATGCCACCATAATCTGTAACATCTCTGACAAAAGGCAAAGACTTGCCGCTAGTAAGTCCATGTTGTTCCAGACGATCATCTAAAGCAATAACTAACATTTCCAATAAAGTTTTTACATTGGTTTCATAGTTTAAAAATAAAACTCTTAATACGTTCTACCCTTCATCTCTTTTACTGACTACTGAGGCAAAAACGTAACCCAACCAACTCTCTTAATATTACCCAATGTGTTTTATTGAAAAGTAAAGAAGAAAGGAAGGTGGCGAAAAGAAGAATAGTGACAAGAGTACTTGCCTCACTACCCAACCTTCTTTTCAAAGAACATAAAGTAGTTGGTTAATTGGGAGAATCTCCAGTGCAGCATATTGCAACCATCGCCCGTATAAATCCAATCTCAAACTCGTGACTCCCGCCCGAGTGGCTAGGGCCAGGAGTATTGCTCTCACGAGTCTTTCGACTGTAAAGGTACCATTTGGCAGCGGCGACCGTGGTCATGCTTTCCGATACAAGCAACTGAGCAGCCGAGCCGCTCCTGACCCAGTATGGTCGCGCTGCCATCTAGAGTTTGTTTTAATGGCGTCGTTTAGGGATGAAAAGAAGAGTTGTAGTAGAACTAATAGCTACAAATTCGCCGCTTCACGATGCTCGACTCAAAACCTATAAAGAAAATGTTCTTCTCGGTAAAACAAGTAAGTACCTACCACACTTTTATTTCTTTACACTTTCTACACTTGAACGGTAAATCAAGATCATGTTTACCCTCGCAGGAATTATTTAAATAAATGCGGTTGATTTAGGAGTCAAGCAAAAATTATTTATGTAAACAGACTACGTGGTCATAACGGCCACGTCATCAGTACATACAATATATAAGTACATAAATAAAATTACCAACAATATTAACAATAGTTCATAAATAAATATAGTTACAACAAAATTTCTTATGCTTATAAAACATTCCAAAAAAACCACTAAAATGAGTGTAACTTCGGAAATTTTTAAAAATATTATTATCATAATAATTACAACCTATTACATATTTAACTGTAACAAAAACATGAAAGAAATCTTTAACCACTACACAGTTACAACCACAAGTCAGGATTACTACTGCACAAGGCAGTGTCGCATAGCAGTGGCGTTGGGTTGCGACTGTCTACATAAGAATGCTATCTGGGCTGGTGACAGGCCCACGCTTGATACGAGACGAACTACAACCAGCCACTACGCATTCCCAGAACTACTCGGGGCCGATAAACCTTTAAGGTTTTCCGTACCTTAAAAACAAAACTCTCTTAACACTTACAATGGTCAATCTTCTGATTTACCCACCAACCCATTTTACAGGAAGACCTGCCAACATGACCAAACAACAAGAAGTCTTCACCAATCCGCATATTTTGTCCAATGCCCTATGAACAATTTGACGAGTTATATTAGACGTCTGATGTTAGTTACAATTTTCCAGGTACTCTTGATTTTGTTAAAGGTTTTCAAAAGGTATTTTTAGGATAAGTGTTGATTCATGCTGAAATTGTCGTTTGCATATGTCTAACGGAAAAGAGCCATGAGGATGCGATCAATAAGGCACGGTTGAATATTAAGGGTATGAGATAAGATTTACAACCTTCTATCGAGATTGATATCTTCTCATAGTGACCTATTTATCTCCCTTCAAAACGCCCTTCTTGGAAATGACCACAAAAATAATTTATCCTATGTTCGACGTAAAATATGTTTAAACTTTTTCAGAAATGTGTTTATCTAAATAAAGAGAATTCCGTAAAAAAATATTTACTTCATTTTACTACAAATGGCAATTTTATTTTAAATCTCAAACAGTTAGTTAAATACTACTATTACCTATATTGTAAAGTAGTGTTCAAATTAAAAAGTTAAAATTATAAACTTAAGTTTAGTTGTTGCTCTAATCAGTATTCGGTCAAACTAAAGCACGTCGATCGGGATTTACTCTCTGAAGTATTTAGTGTTTAAAAGTTTGAAACAAAAGCAATAGCATCACAAATTTGTAGTTAGGCTATATTCAGTTTACAACTAGTAATATTGTCTACATTAATAGCACATAGATAGCAGCACACGTTCACATTTCCTTGCTTTTAAAATACAACAATAGGAATAATAATTATTGTTTATGAGAATCAGCTCTGAAAAATTCGTAGTCGTTAGAGTAAGTGGTAAACAAACTATTGTTGGAACCACCCCTCTCTTTCTATCTAAGGTTGGAAATAGCACTCAGGAAATCTTCTTTTATTACTATTACAAACAGCCACCTTCTTTTAAATCCCCCCCCCCTTTTCACTAGTTGTCTATCAGTGCTCTTAGAAATTTGTTAATATGCACTGCGTGTTTGTTTTAAAAATTTGAAATGTTTTCTAGAGTGCGGAATGAACTGCAAACTGCTCTTTCCCATACAAGAAGGTTTGAACGGCCATGTTTTAAACAATATAAATCTCTAAAGCAAGATATTTAGTATTTAAAAATAATTCCATTAATGGTTGTTTTAACAAAGCAAAAAGGAAAAACACCAAAACTCTCAACTTCTTTGGAATAACTTAAAACAAAGTCATAGAGAAATAAAAGAGAGGACAGAAACCGAGATCATTATTTCTGCAATAATTAAGAACATTTAGAGTATAGTTATGCAGAGGTTGAGATATTTTGTTTTTCTGGAGTTTTGTTTTAATTAGTATAAATACTTGAAAAACAAAAACCTAAACAGAAGCGTCCACTCGTTTCGATCAGTTGTATTATAGTTTTAATTAATGTAAAAGAAAAAGGAATTCAACGGGAACAAGTTCATAATTAAAACTAAGGAATACGAAATGCTTCACCTAAAGGAAAGCTCATTGCCCGAGAAGTCATTATTTTCTGTTGCTTTTAAACAGACAAGTTTTGCTCTTTAATTACATTTGGCAAAAGTAAATTGGCGAGACAACTCGAGTTTGTTTTATTGTTTACAGCAATATTTATTTACTTTGCGTAAGTCATTGTTAAAGGGGAGCCTACGCGTTTGTGTATAAGGCTATATAGAGTATGATTGTTAATTTATAACAGTTATGGTACTATTACATAAATTGTTCATGATTGTTTTGAACTAGACGAAGTAAGAAGTCACCTACACAACTAAAATAAACTGAAGAGAGTTTATTATAAAGTAGGTGAAAAGAATGGATAAAAACTTACGAAATTTATAAAACTATTCTGCACTCTGTAACATTATTTTTACGTAATGTTACATATTAAAACAGCTTTAGAAAACAAAACGAAACATTAATTTTAAAATGTAAAATAAAATTTTAAAAAATTGTAAACTATAAAGTAATGGTCCTGGCTGAGAAATGGTAATCACATGGCCTGTTTTGCTTGATGCGCAGCAACGGTGCGCGGAAGTTGAAAAACTCGCGTGGTTGCTTCAACTAGTCCTCTTCTTGACGAAATGTAGAGCGATACGCATGTCTCAAGAGCCGAAGAGCAAAGGGATGCTTTTTGTTAAGTTTTAATTATGTAAAAGTTATAGAAAAGTTATTATTTTTTTTGAAGAAATGTTGCTACGTTTAAGGCCGGCCGCACACTGCAGCAAACAAAACGTATGCAAGCGGGGCAACATGGTTGCAACCAAACCAGTCATGATTGTTTGCCTTCAGTCTCTCCGCACACTTACACAACAAAACATTTTTGATGGAATTATGAATTTCTTGGAAGTGCTCTTTAAAGAGTTTTCTCAAAAACGACCATTCTGTTTACTTTCCTACCCTAGCAATGCATTTTCAGTTTCACTCAAAATGTCATCTGACGACGAGATAGACGAAATCGTTTATCCTTTGTGACAAATTTAAAAACTGTACCCGTATGACAGTGAAAAGTTTTGATTTTTTATTGAACTTGATCAAGGAGAAGGTAACTAAGCAGGATACCACGTTCCGAAATCAGTTTCACCTGAAAAAAAATTATTGGTGGAGTTGCGATAAGTAGTCAATAAAAGTATTAGTAAATAAGAAAGAAAATCAATAGTAGACCTATTTTTTCAATACAAACAGCTACCTTCTCGGTTGAGGAAGTTTTTGGTTTCACAGATGGAAGAGTAGGAGTAGACGAAGGCATTGCTGAGGGCGAACGACATTCTCCTGCTTCTGTGACATCTCATGCTTCCTGAGACTCTTCTTGGGGAGTATCGGTTTCCTCGTTTATCGAACCAGACTGCGAATTGCTGATGGTCTTCCTATGGGTCCCAGTAAAATCGCGAAGAAATTCGAGAGCATCCATCATGTACCACTTCTTTCTTTTAGTTCCTTTACTCCCAGATGGCTGCCATTCTTTCTCGCGCAAAGCCCTAATATAGGAATTGCGAATACTGGCCCATTTTGTTTTGCAATCAGCAACTGGAAATAAATTTCCTTTTGCAACTAAATTTCTGTTTTTGTACTCTTTCAATTTGAAATTGTAGATGACAGGGCGTGCTTCGACGCCAGCGACTAATTTTTCTGCGTCACAATCCATCTATACAATATTACGCATCATTAAATTCGCGTTATAATTTATGCAAAATTGATTAACTATTGAAAATAGAGAGGAAAATGATAAAATCGTACTTTGTTTGCTACAAACAAGAAGGAGCCAAACACGGACGAACACTGACTGGCGGGCGGTTTGTTTGGCAAACAGATGCCCCGCTAGGTGTGCGCCACCACAACTTACTTCCACGTATTCCCGAACTTTTCAGCTTCAAAACGAAACAAAATGTTTCGTTTGAACATGATTGTTTGCAGCAGTGTGCGGCCGGGCTTAGACACAACACCAGGCAAGAGTACAATCCCGATCAACCCCGATCCAAGATGCAGAATGGTGAGACCTAAGTCCGGAGCCACGTTTTTCTACACTTTTTGTTACAACACAGCTAAGTCATAATTTTAAGACATAAAATGATAAAAAAAGAAATATTTAACTTTTAAACTTTAACCGGTCACGGCATAATAATGCTGGTTTTCATTTTTTCTAAATATGGGAAGTGTATATTCATTTGTGTAATGTAATAACAAAATTTTTAATGTCAAATAGACAAATTGAAATGTATTTTAAATAACGTAAAGCAATCTCAAATGGATGTCATGTGCCATGCCATAGATTTTTTTACCTTATAAAATTCTTATAAATTAAGTATATGAAACAAGGTAGCCTAAAAACATAAAGTAGCGTAATATTTCAAATGTAATTTTGTTTTGAATTTCATATTTTTTTTGTGCAGTAAAATTTGATTTATTTAAATTAATATTTGTTGTTTAAATTATTTATTGGACACATCATTCTTATATTTGATTAAACTCTTGACATTGCAGGTCAAATAACTAATTGTGTAACAAAACTACTGTAATATTTAATATAATTCATTAAGAATTATACCAATTATCAAATAACGTTACAATTCCTACAGCAAACAATTTCAAGATAAAAACAAAACTAAGCAAAAAAATCTCTTCTCTCCGGTGGTACAAAACGTGACTAACACTATGACATGAGAGTTGTAACGCTCTAGGTAGGTTAGCAAGATGTGTCTAATATACTCACAGAATACATCAAGAAAAGTGACAAATAATCTGCATAAATAACTAAATGAATCACCAAGTAAAATTTATGAATTAATTTTATAAAAATGAAAAGGTTTGAGTGCCCGATTTTAAATATCTGCAATTAACTTTTTAATTGAAGTATCGTCGGCGCTAAAGTCAAGAATCAAAATTTATTAAAAGAATATTTGCAGATTTACAACCACTTGATCACAACGAAATCATAATCTACTGGCTTTAATGGGAACTGGGTTTAGACGATTTGGTATCCGTTTCACAACATTACCTATAACGTAAACTCAGCTGATAAATATAAAATCATATGTTATAATTTAATTCACTCAAAGATGCCTCATAGCGCAACGCGACGGAAATTATAATGACGCAAAACTGTATGTTTATGTCCATCCAATAAATTTTTCTAGGCATCGCTACAGAAGTTCTCATTCAAAAATTTTAAATAATAATATGAAAACCAAAATTAGCTCTACACATATTTTCCTGTGAGACTTATCTTTTTCTCAGTACAATGTAGATAATGTATTTAATTCTGACATTGCTTTATGTATTTATAAAATTATCACTAAAAAACTACAAAGCTTTTAAATCGTAGTAACATTGAGTCGCAACTTATTCGGTTACTCTGCAGTAACACGAATACTTGAATCGAAATTATTTTAAAAAATCCAAACTCAAATTAAGAATAATACAACAAAAACCATTACTGAAAACTGATTATTAATTTAAAACGTTAAATAAGTTTCATACATACAATAGAAACACAATATTAGATCTATTCTAAGACACAGATAAATCAAACCGTTCTCTACACGGAGAGCATTTACAATAAATTACAGCACAGCTCTATGTCAACAGAAAGCAGCTTCTTAGGAAGCAATTTATTTAAATTTTAAATCTGAGAATATTCTTGTGTAAATTACATTTGTAGAGAAATTACATTTTATTGCCAAATAAATAATCTGAGAAAGAATGTTTGAATTAAAAACGAAACGTTGAAAATAACTTTAGTTTCATAGCTATTTTTGTGATATTTTATACCATCACTTGAAATAATTCAAGTGTTTTGACGAAATTTTCTTTTTCGACAGAAAGTTCCACGCCCTCAAATGGAAAAACTTGACAGCTCTTGTCAATAAAAAAAATAGGTGCATTGAATCAGAAAGAAAAATCCAGGGTGTGTGAATTATATTGAGCAGAATATATATAAAAGCTCTACGAGTGATCGATATTAGTTGAATGCTTGGCTGACTTCAGCACTGAGACGAATATATTGGTCGATTCACACGGAATAAATAGTCAATCAGGAAATGCACAGGAATTGACAGTGTAAGGGAAATACATCAGCGTCGTCGTTTTGACAAGGGCTGTTTGCAAATGGAATAATACAAGTGTCTGTGAAAGGTTGCCGTATACTTAGGTAAAGCTTTACGTAATGGTACATTCCTGCTTCTACTTACTCTTAGAAAGTTAAGAAATAAATCCCGAGTATTTGATTCGGGATAGGTTTATAGAGTAAAGAGAATTCTTTAGTCTGACGTCGGTATTGCTACTGTTTATCAATTGCATGTTGTAATATTCTACGTCTATGGTACGCTCTATACATCATAACTTCAATATCACGTTGGAATATTCTACGTCTATGGTAGGCTCTACATAAATCTGTTATACATCGTAACTTCAATATCATGTTGTAATATTCTACGTCTATGGTACGCTCTACATTAATCTGTTATACATCATAACTTCAATATCATATTGTAATTTTCTACGTCTATGGTACGCTCTACATTAATCTGTTATACATCATAACTTCAATATCATGTTGTAATATTCTACGTCTATAGTACGCTCTACATAAATCTGTTATACATCAAACCTTCAATATCACGTTGTAATAATCTACGTCTATGGTACGCTCTACATGAATCTGTTATACATCATAACTTCAATATCATGTTGTAATATTCTACGTCTATGGTACGCTCTACATAAATCTGTTATACATCATAACTTCAATATCATGTTGTAATATTCTACGTCTATGGTACGCTCTACATAAATCTGTTATACATCATAACTTCAATATCACGTTGTAATATTCTACGTCTATGGTACGCTCTACATAAATCTGTTATACATCATAACTTCAATATCATGTTGTAATATTCTACGTCTATGGTACGCTCTACATAAATCTGTTATACATCATAACTTCAATATCATGTTGTAATATTCTACGTCTATGATACGCTCTATACATCATAACTTCAATATCATGTTGCAACATGCTACGTCTATGGTACGCTCTACATAAATCTGTTATACATCATAACTTCAATATCATGTTGTAATATTCTACGTCTATGATACGCTCTATACATCATAACTTCAATATCATGTTGCAACATGCTACGTCTATGGTACGCTCTACATAAATCTGTTATACATCATAACTTCAATATCACGTTGTAATATTCTACGTCTATGGTACGTTCTACATAATCTGTTATACATCATAACTTCAATATCACGTTGTAATATTCTACGTCTATGATACGCTCTATACATCATAACTTCAATATCATGTTGCAACATGCTACGTCTATGGTACGCTCTACATAAATCTGTTATACATCATAACTTCAATATCATGTTGTAATATTCTACGTCTATGATACGCTCTATACATCATAACTTCAATATCATGTTGCAACATGCTACGTCTATGGTACGCTCTACATAAATCTGTTATACATCATAACTTCAATATCACGTTGTAATATTCTACGTCTATGGTACGTTCTACATAATCTGTTATACATCATAACTTCAATATCACGTTGTAATATTCTACGTCTATGATACGCTCTATACATCATAACTTCAATATCATGTTGCAACATGCTACGTCTATGGTACGCTCTACATAAATCTGTTATACATCATAACTTCAATATTACGTTGTAATATTCTACGTCTTTGGTACGCTCTACATAAATCTGTTATACATCATAACTTCAATATCACGTTGTAATATTCTAAGTCTATGGTACGCTCTACATAAATCTGTTATACATCATAACTCCAATTTCACGTTGTAATATTCTACGTTTATGGTACGCTCTACATAAATCTGTTATACATCATAACTTCAATATCATGTTGTAATATTCTACGTCTTTGGTACGCTCTACATAAATCTGTTATACATCATAACTTCAATATCATGTTGTAATATTCTACGTCTTTGGTACGCTCTACATAAATCTGTTATACATCATAACTTCAATATCACGTTGTAATATTCTACGTCTTTGGTACGCTCTACATAAATCTGTTATACATCATAACTTCAATATCACGTTGTAATATTCTACGTCTATGGTACGCTCTACATAAATCTGTTATACATCATAACTTCAATATCACGTTGTAATATTCTACGTCTATGATACGCTCTATACATCATAACTTCAATATCATGTTGCAACATGCTACGTCTATGGTACGCTCTATAAATCATAACTTCAATATCATGTTGTAATATTCTACGTCTATGGTACGCTCTATACATCATAACTTCAATATAATGTTGTAATATTCTACGTCTATGGTATGCTCTACATTAATCTGTTATACATCATAACTTCAATATCATGTTGTAATATTCTACGTCTATGGTATGCTCTACATAAATCTGTTATACATCATAACTTCAATATAACGTTGTAATATTCTACGTCTTTGGTACGCTCTACATAAATCTGTTATACATCATAACTTCAATATCATGTTGTAATATTCTACGTCTTTGGTACGCTCTACATAAATCTGTTATACATCATAACTTCAATATCATGTTGTAATATTCTACGTCTATGGTATGCTCTATACATCATAACTTCAATATCATGTTGTATTATTCTACGTCTATGGTACGCTCTACATACATCTGTTTTACATCATAACTTCAATATCATGTTGTAACATGCTACGTCTATGGTACGCTCTATACATCATAACTTCAATATCATGTTGTAATATTCTACGTCTATGGTACGCTCTATACATCATAAATTCAATATCATGTTGTAATATTCTACGTCTATGGTACGCTCTAAACATCATAAATTCAATATCATGTTGTAATATTATACGTCTATGGTATGCTCTATACATCATAACTTCAATATCATGTTGTATTATTCTACGTCTATGGTACGCTCTACATACATCTGTTTTACATCATAACTTCAATATCATGTTGTAACATGCTACGTCTATGGTACGCTCTATACATCATAACTTCAATATCATGTTGTAATATTCTACGTCTATGGTACGTTCTATACATCATAAATTCAATATCATGTTGTAATATTCTACGTCTATGGTACGCTCTAAACATCATAAATTCAATATCATGTTGTAATATTCTACGTCTATGGTACGCTCTATACATCATAAATTCAATATCATGTTGTAATATTCTACGTCTATGTTACGCTCTATACATCATAACTTCAATATCATGTTGTAATATTCTACGTCTATGGTACGCTCTATACATCATAACTTCAATATCATGTTGTAATATTCTACGTCTATGTTACGCTCTATACATCATAACTTCAATATCATGTTGGATACATGACAGAGCTTTTTTTGATACATGTCATTTCTAGTTTCGTCATATTTCTACCGTATCATTCCAACATTTAAAATTATTACAAAAACAAAATAAGAGACAAAATATGCACAACTAAAATGTAGGTGGGCGTAGTGATAGGGCAAAGCTAAACCGGTATAAAAGGGGCGTAACTAGATAAACTATACAAAGTCAGATCTTCGAAACGAGTCAAAAGTTATCGAAAATATAATAATGCTAGGAGTGCCACAAACGCATGGCCCAAACTCGTTTCAGTGTTGTGTAAATTGTGCAACGGCTGCCTGGTTCCTCCGAGTGATACAGTGTCGTCACAATTGTAGTTGCTGTTTTAAGAAGCTAACCTATAGTAAATACACAGATTGCCCACCCGAAGTGCAATGCGTATAAAATGAATGACATCCATGTTCTAAAGCTATATTGATATTTATTATTTTCGTTATTGCGACGGAAGGTTAATTGTATATACCTAAAAAGTCTCCAGCCAGGATAGTTTTGGTTGTAATTTTGTACATTACCATATACCTATATTGAAATATACCTATTAAGTCTCCAGTCAGGCTAGTTTGGATTGTAATTTTATACATTACTATATACCTTAATACCCTGGAGACTTAATAGGTATATTTTAATACAGGTATATACATAGACATACAAAATTACAACTAAAACTATCCTGACTGCAGACTTAATAGGTATATAGTAATGTATAAAATTACAACCAAAACTAGCCTGACTGGAGACTTAATAGGTATATTTTAATATAGGTATATAGTAATGTATAAAATTACAACCAAAACTATCCTGACTGGAGGCTTAATAGGTATATTTCAATATAGGTATATAGTAATGTACAAACTTACAACCAAAACTATCCTGACTGGAGACTTAATATGTATATTTCAATATAGGTATATAGTAATGTACAAAACTGCAACAAAAACTATCCTGATTGGTAACCTTATAATTATATTTTATTATAGGTATATAGTAATGTACAAAAGTACAACCAAATCCATCCTCACTGGAGACTTTATAGGTATATTTGAATGTATACGTAGTAGGTATATGTGGCATTAAAACGTATATAAGAATGGGGCTAACGTGACGTCATTGTATCACTCCGCGGAAACATGCAGCCGTACCACAACTCACTTCTCTGTACTGAATGTTTAACGCAACTTAAATTTGATAAAAAATAACTTTCCGGAAGAAAAAAAAATGTTAAGGAAAATAACCTTGGATATGTTTGGGATTGTTCTAGACTAATATGTAGACGGATTTGCGAATCTAAACATTTAGCATTATCTGAAACTAAATTCCTTCCCCACGATTTGTCAGATTATTCCGTGAGAATTTGTAATTTAATATAGCTTATCCCATTGGTACATCAGGTTACCACAAGCTTGATCTGAAAAAGAATTCAGTGCAGGTTCTTAACATACTAGCACAAGTCATGTTCAAATAATAAAAATTGCATTTAATGGTAGACACTGAGAAAAGCTTAGTTTATTTCTATCTTGGAAATAAATAATATAACCCTTAGAGTAGTGAAACAGAAATAAAATCATTTGATAATAATAAAACTCCGGTTTGAAGTTTATTAATAGTTCTTCTTAAAAATGTTGAAGGGTCTTTTTGCCAACGTTCAACTGAAACTAGGGCTGAATTGAAAGATTTAAACACGCATCATTTGCTTCTGTAACTGCTACACCCACGAAATTATAACCGAATGGTTATCAGTGTAGTAGCAGTGAACATTCGCCGTTTAATTTGGAAGGTAGTTCAGGTTGTATATTTAACCAAAATGCAATTACTTCAAACACGGACACGTCAACAGTGCTACAATGATAATCCCAATCGATTTCGTTGCCAGCCTCCTTACCATGGCTATCAGTCATTTTATAAAACAAAAACTGGCTAAATTTTAAAAAAAAATTCAAGTGAAATTTTGTTTAATTATATTAACATGTTCAAAAACGTATTGAAAGAAATAAGGTACCTCTTTTATTTAAGATTGCCTGATTTCAACTACACTTTTAAAAAAGTTTTTCTAAATCTTTAAAACAGGCGCTTTTTATTTGAATATTTAAATTTGTTTAAAAAATTATGTGTTTTTTTAAACGCTTTAGTCAATTATATTTTTTAAAACCTGTTTTTTTCTGGCGAAAAACCAATTGTGGTTATCATCGCCAATCAACAAATAAGACAAAAACGCAATATTTTAGATAAAACAAACAAAAATTACAAAAGAAACAAATAAAACAAACAAAATTTAAACATAGCAGTAATTATATAAAATTAAATTTGTAACAATAAATACATAACAATACAGAAATACATAATAAATAACAAAAAATAATAATAAATGTATAACAATGAAAAAAACACCTAATGTAATAGACATTTTGAGATCGGAGAAGTTCTGTAATGGTATTAATTTAATCGCAATACATAAGAGTATTTCAACTGCAAATAGTCATTTTCCCTATACAGTATGAAGCATATTAATTTAACCTACCATATAGATGTTTTTGTTTGGGTCCCCTCTGCTCCCAACCTTAATTAATTTAATAATAAACTCGAACATTTTAATACATTATTTATAACAACTTTTGAAACAACAATAAATTACATGAACGGTATGATGAAATTATTTGTAGCTTTAGAGGATTTAGAAAGGGTATTTTTGTAGGAGGTTAATGAGTGTATTAAATATTTGGTCGGAAATTCTAACAAAATTTTATATCGTACAAGTTTTGTTAATAAAACAATTTACCCAAAGTCTATTAATAACTAAAACATAAACGTTGGGAATATTATAAAGGCATGACCTTGAGGGACTGCAAGTGGCGTACAGCCAAAGTATGCTGAGCTAAGTAGCTTTGATTATATTATAACTTGGGAGCGGAAGTAAACTCCCTAGTGGTACTTCCCTTCTGAAATCATCGGTACGGCATATTCACAAAAAAATATTTCCGTGCTGGTGGTAGTTATGCGGGAAGCAGACCAGAGGAAGGCGAGTACCTGTCATCAGGCATAGCAAAGGATATTCCTTCCTCGTGTGCACTGGTGCTGCCCTAACATACGTAGTATCATTCCTTTTAATAGTGACCTAAATATCCTGATAATAGCCTATTCATATCCTGTAAATGACAATAAAAAATGCATAATACTAATTTAATATGCTAATAAATTTAGGGCACAGTAACGTAAATTATAAAAAAACTTTAAGGTACAATATATTTTTTTAAAAATAATTATGAATTCTGAGAGTACGTTTCGCTAACATAATATCATCAGAAGGTTACAAATCCATTCGTTCATCTGCCCAGTAACTTGTACTGACCAATTAGACATTCCCTCAAACCAGGACAGAAATGGGCAACGTTTAACCAACAACGTATAGCGGTTTGGTTGAGTTTCAGTTTGAACGAGACTTCAAACACATTTAGATATAGCGGGAAATATGTTAATGTATTGTTAATAACTAATCTAATTATTTAATAACAATACTTCTTGAATTTTGTTAAGTTATTTGAAAATGAAAAATGAAAATGCTTGTGTTTAACAACAGTTTCTTGTTACTCTGATAGTAATAAGAAATGGTGACGCAGGTGGAAGTAAAATCTCGAAAAGCAAATATTGCAATATCAACTCCAGGACTGGATTTACCACTAGGGCCGGATCTAGCTGTGCACAAATTTTAAATTATTTATTTTTTTTGTAATAACAGACAACATTTATGACATTGTAAAAAAGTCTTGCTTTTTCTTTGTGTTGAGTCTCATTTTCTTCTTTACATTTTATTTATGTATGTACAAATCGTTCATTGACGTTGCGCATTTGAACCTTCTGATACGAAAGGCGCATTTTCTACAAGGTCATATTTTAACAGACGTTTTTATTCTTTAATTACTTAAATCCGAGAATAGTTACTAAGTAATATATTTACATGTTATTTTTATAAAACCAGTTTTTTTGTAGAAGCTGCTTAGGTCGCGAACAGTTCTTTGTCTATGATTTCAACCCTTTTCTTCTTCTTTCTTCCTTAACTGTTATTACTAACAGTTTTCTTAGTTTTCAATTTATTATATACTATTGTCATCTAAGGTTTGGTTTTACGAGCATGAAATTATTACCACAAAATTCTTTTTTTTAATTTCTTTAAATACTGAATTAGGTTTAAATAACATTTTCAGTTTATATGGTTATAACTTTTTGAGATACATGGAGCATGTATACAGTGTTTGTGACATTACTTCTTTTTGTATTTCATTTGTTTTTGATGGTTTAAAGTTAACATTTAGCTTACGTTTGTTGTCATTTTACCAGATGGGTGTTCTGTTACCTGAGCCATGATGGACATCCGTCACAACTGTCAGCAGTTGCGACAAACTCAATTCATTTTCCTGGGGAACATTCAGTAGTTATAAAATTGTATAAATATGTTTACAATTTGAACGGGTTTGGTAATACAAAACCGTAGCCATCTTTCAACTAAATATATTATCCAATAATTTTCCCCTACTGTATTTATAATGACACATATTATATATCCCTGTCTATTATTGCGTTTTTGTTACTCCTTGCTTATTTCTCATTTGCCGATTGTCCTGTTATACATTAAAAATCCATGTTCATGTTCAAAACAAACCATTCCTTTGCAAACAAAATACTTTTCTCCTTTACAAAATAAAAGTGGATTTTCACAGCTAAGAAATGAGCTTACAGCACGGTTTTAATGAGAAATTAACGGTGTGATTGGCGTGGATTGCATGAGCGATTGTGGATTGAATCCAAGGGAGCGAAAAACCTGGTTGATTGCAAAGCAACGTGTGGATCTATCAGCGCGCAAATTGAACTTGTCCAAGTTAACAGGGGTTTTATTTATTTAAATCAAGTAGAAAAGGGTAAATAAAACAATTTATTATATGAAACAATTTACTATTATATGAATATATTACTAATTATTCTACTACTACAATTTACTACGCTGTATTATAAGTTATATTATATTATAATAGTAAGTATATTTACAACTTATATTTAGAATTTAGTAAAATGTGTTGAATTAAAATAAAAATTAAAATAAGATTTTGCAAAACAGACACGGAAATAATTTCATATCAGAAAATGCAGTAATTTTGTTTGTTCCTGTTACCGATCCTTTCAGAGTTTTTCCAGGATTATAGTTATTGTCGAACTTAATGTAACTTCCAGAAGAATTAACATTATTATGGTGCCTTATTGTGGTTTTGGAGTTCTTCTAGATGCAATGCATTTACAAGTAGCGATGGGCCGATTCCGATTCTCGATTCCAGGAATCGTCGATTCTAGGTGGTATGAGGTATCGTCGATACTCGATTCCTCATTGATAAAAGTGTCGATTCCAATTCCTATTTTAATAACTATTAAAATATGTGTGTGGAGTAATTTATTGGAAAAATAATTAACTACCAAATATGGTATTAGTTGCTTTGAATGAATTAAACGATTAAAGCAAATACCGATTTGAGATAACGAAAATATTATTATTTATGAAGCAACAACAAAGAAGATCGTAACCAATCCCGGTCGTTTCTCATCGCTCGTCTCTCTCTCACTAGAGAGGGTTCGATAAACAATCTCTCTTTTTCTCTCTCTCGCTCTCTAACTCTCCCCCCCCCCCCGTGTCGCTGCCACTGATTCAGGGGCATATTAAAAACTACCCTGTTTCTATTATTTTTTTAAAATCTTTATGTTGTTCGTTTGTTTTTAATTTTTGTTTTGTTTTGAGAGACAATGTAAATAGGCTTAGGTATTTTTTCAAACATCATAAAATAGTGTAAAGTTCACATTTTTAACTTTAAAATAAGTCATTACTTTTATCTGATATGTTTTTATGCTTTTAAAAATTCCTATTGATAAATTAAGGTTGAAAGTTTTGTGTAGCGTATTGCATTAAAACAGAGCTTTTAAATGGTTTTGCCGAATGACCAAGATGTTAACTAAATTAATTACTAGATACCTAGCGTGTATGCTAATATAACTTGAAAGAATCGAGAATCGACTAAAGAATCGAGAATCGAAAGGAAAATTTTAGAATCGGAATCGGAATCGGAATCGAAAACTTTAGGAATCGGCCCATCCCTATTTACAAGTATCTAATAAAGATAAGCCATGAGTGGAAACGATCGCCTCTATACTCGAATACACTATTGAAACAAAAATTTGAAAAAATACCAAGAGTTGGACAATGGTGAAAAGTTTTAAACGAGAAATCTATATAGATATAGCTCAAAGTATATTTTAGTAAGTCATGCATAAAAAACGATACCGATCGAGCCAGGTCCGCTGAGAAAACGGATATATCTCAACGAAGAATATGTATGACAAATATATATGACAAGAAAATGTGACAGATATATGTCATTAGCCTGTCCCGGAAAATTCCAACCCTCTACATGGATTACGGTCGCACTGACGAAGAAACAAACATATTTCCGTGGCATTTGCACTTTTACCTGATACAAAAAAAGGCTACGTATCTATATTAGTGAAAATATCAAGGCTGTGCCAGAATGGAGTCCTAAGACAGTGACTGTATATGACTGTAGAAAAGGGCTGTTTTATTTTTCACTTTAAAGAATGTGTATGGAGAAAGGGTGAAGAGCTTGAACTAGCCCGTGAATATAACGAAAATGGAGAGCTTTGCCTCCATATTTGTACGTGCCCGCTTTGGCTTTCCTAAAATCAGAGTATCAGATGGTTGGTTGGTGATACAATCGCAGGCTCGTAATATCGTAACACTATCTGAATTTTTCGAATACTTTGTTAGCATGTGGCTTGCTAATGAAGAATTTCCAAATCAAATGTGGTATTTCATGGCAAAACTAACGCTGTAGAAGGATAGCACAACAGGAAAATCATCGTAGTTGGCAGAAGCTTAGAGAAGTGTTAGTCTGAAGAAGAAAGCCGAGTGTATACGAGAACTTAATTGAATATTACAGGAAAGAGGAGAAAAACCAAATACCAGAAGTTGGACTATGCAATTGAACAAATTATTAGTAATTATGAAAGATCATGTCTGAAGGCGTTGTCGTACAAGCACAGGCTTGAATATGTAGGCCTTAAGTGAATAAGATGTAGACTAAATAAAAATATAATAAAATATTTACTATGAGGAAGCTTCATGGCTGCATTTAAACACGCATAAATAACTGTAACGTCACAGCAGTTTAGCCAGTCCAAGGTCTGGATAAAGTGTGAGGGGAATAAGTGTCAATATAACACTAACAACCTTTGCAAGTAATCTTAATATATAATTGGCTACATTTAACGTGTCAGCTGTTCTTAGAGTAGTGAGCGCGATTGTCACGAGACCGAGAAAACAAACCATTGTGATCCCTCGTACTGACAGCAATCCCAGGGTAGAACCGAGGGCGTTGATTAGTGCCGGATTTAAAGTTTGGAGCCCTTAGGCTCAAGAGTTTTCCCTCCCCCTTTTCAATATTATCAATGTGAGACTTAGGCTTGCCAATCTTCCTCAAGTAAATAATTTTCATGATAAACAATTTTATTAGTAATTATACATTAATAATATTAGAAGATTGCGGGCTTAACAACCTTACCAGAGAAAATTGATTCTTCGACACACGCACGCACACATCAGAAAATTCATTACATGTTTGCTTTATCTTAATATATAATTAACGTATTAAAGTTAAAAGAAAATACGGCTTTGCACTACAATAATGTTAACAATGTTAACGCTGAACATAAAATCTTTCGTAGCAAGAATGTTTAAACCCGATCTGTGGCGGGAAATAGTAAGAAACACACAGGAAGTAAATACAGAATTACTTGATAGTTTAACTACAGTTTATTTGTTAGAATGATGACGTAAATAAATACCTTCTTCGATACTATCTATTATTAGGAAAAAAGATTTCTTTACATATAAGAAACTAATTTGGTAAATTAGTAAAAAATGAAAATAATCACTACCTAAATATATAAATAAAAGAAACTATTACTTAATAGAGATCAAATCAAAACAACCGAATAAGACCAATTGAATCGCTATCAAATCAAAATTTCTTGAGGAAAGGTGAATATTTTCTATCTAGCAAGGAAAGAGTAATTTAGAGAATTTGTAAATTGTTATTGACATGTTAAGGTCGTATGAAAATGGTTATTAACATCTAACATGGGAGTATATTTCATGTGCTCTCCTGCCTAGCGACTCTGGTGGGGTTACAGCGTGGCTCTGAACGGACGTGCTTTATCCAGTCGTGATTCGTTACCATTTAAACACTTGTCACGAAATGTTTGAACAATATTCCGAGCACTTTGGGTAAATGGTCAAGTGCAGCTTATTTACCCTCTCTAACACTACTGAAATATGTAACTTGTATTTACCTTCGTATGATGTTATCATCGTTTAAAAGTTTCCTAATGGGATGATTTAACTTAAACTAAACTTAATCGTTTGAAACTTCTCTTTTGTTTGAAAAGAGAAACGTTTTAATTTCTCTCTTACAATTAAATTTAACTACTTTAAGAAAACCATATATTTATATACCTAGTGATTTGATAATAAATACACAAAAACCTCTAACCACAAAATTTCTTTATTTTACCCTTATGTACATTTCAGTTACAAAGTAACCATCCTCAGAGGGATAACATACAAAGACTAACTAGTGATTTGGTTCTATTTGTGTCTACTACTTCTGCTATTATATAATATGCTACATTGATAATAATATATTTATACAGTTTTATACTATTTGGGAGAAATACATAAATTTTCCATAAACACAAGAAAGAAGAAATACAGTAAAACGTCTCATATCTGGATCAATGTAGCGACAGCCCGATCCGGATAACGAAAAATCCGGATATGTAGAGGTTATATATTGATGTACGTCTGTACTACATAAACACAACCATTCCAATTGCCAGTAGATGTATGAATGTTTCAAATAAATAAGCTACCCCTTATTCAAGGTTGTAATTAATTATATTTTAATAGCAATATATAACTGTACGTAGAATTTAGTTAAATGTCTTTATGCAAAATTACTTAACCCATTGCGGTTTACGTGTTAGGTAATGTTTAATAACATTTTATTAAAAGCGGATGTAAAGACCAGTAATCATTAGGGTCATCATTGTATGATTGATTTGTTTAGATCAAGAGAGTTAATTTTCTGATATGTCAAGCACAAGACTATACGTCTGTGTTTTCTAAGGGATATTTATCGACTGTCGAAACTTACAGCATAAATAAGGTGAACATTAGTGAACTGAACGATACAGAGACTCGAACACAACTGGTTGTGGATCGGAAATAACAGAGCTGACTGCTTGCACCAGAGAACTGGTCCGACGGCAAGGCCCCTTGCGGAATAAAGAAGCTTACGTTATTTTCATATTACATCCGGATAACGGAGGTTCCGGATGTCGGAGGTTCCGGATATGAGAGGGCCGGATACGAAAGGTTTTACTGTATTACCAGCGTTTCATTAACACAATTTTATTTTCTTAATTCTCATGAACAAAACGATTAATTTCATAAAACTATGTCAATAATATTTATATTATAATATTCAAGTTGAAATTATGATATTTATAACATTTACAAACAGTAATATTAAATACATATTTTAATCATACAAATAGTTTGAATTTTTAAAGTTTATCTGATTTATTAATTAGCATGTTTCCCAAAATAATATATGTGATGTTTTTTTGTAAAGATAGGCTTTTCAAACCTGACTTACAAGGGTGAATCACCCTTCGCTCTTATTAGAAAGGACAAAAGGAGAACTTGTTCTTGGAATGGAAACGTGCCGTTGGCGTTTCCTCACATTAAGTCTCTTACCTGAGAGTCACTAGAAAAGTGAATATTGTGTCACAAGACATTTATCTCTTACATGGAGGACATTTATATGGAATAATTCATTCTTACTTTATTTCGATCTCTTTATTTTTAAATATCATTTCTTTTATATGTCGAGTAAAATAAGTGTTTCCAGGTACATTTTATAAGCTATATATTTTGCTAGAACATATTTTAGTAAAGCGTCTAATGCATATAGAGAATAATTTAAGTTCTTAGTACGCTGGCATCGACAAAACTAATGACAAACATGTGATATTAAAAACAATTTAATATAATATCTTGGGATATAATATGTTTTCTACTTAACCATGTAATATGTTTACCTTTTTTACTTAAAAAGGCAGCGCTCAAAACAAAAAGCGGCACACCTTTTTATTTATTCGTCTGTTGCATATTTTTCGATATATTTTCTAATTACTGCTTGAAAACAAGCATGTCGCAATGCGCCGGCGCCTAATTGCATTCACGCTGGTCACTGATTTCCCATCGGTGCCATATCATGCAACGCAAGTTACCACCTTCGTCAAATCAATGCTTGATTTTTGCCATTTATTTTAATCCATTACCCTCGAATTATCCCTCTGTGATTTACTGACAACTTGATGAAGCCTATATAATCAAGCCGCATCCAAATCGTCAACATACACTTATATTTGATTTATAAAAATGACAAAAAATTAACTAACACCAGAGTATATTTAAAAAAATGTTAAACATAAAGAACTTTAAAAAATACAAAAACTCAAATAGAAATTTCTCAACAATATTAAAAAAAGTTGTTTAATAGCAAGATGAAACGTTGTTAATAATTTCAGCCAAAATATATTTAAATTTTAATTCTTTATCATAGTGTTTTTAATGAAATTTCAGCTATTTACAAGTTTATACGTCAATAGCTTTAATCTTATTAAAATGTTATAACTTTGAAACACACACACACACACACACACACATACACACGCACAAAGTTATAACATTTTAATAAGATTAAAGCTATTGACGTATAAACTTGTAAATAGCTGAAATTTCATTAAAAACACTATGATAAAGAATTAAAATTTAAATATATTTTGGCTGAAATTATTAACAACGTTTCATCTTGCTATTAAACAACTTTTTTTAATATTGTTGAGAAATTTCTGTTTGAGTTTTTGTATTTTTTAAAGTTCTTTATGTTTAATATTTTTTTAAAATATACTCTGGTGTTAGTTAATTTTTTGTCATTTTTATAAATAAAATAAATAAATAAATATATATATATATATATATATATATATATATATATATATATATATATATATTTAAGATCAAATAATATACTCAAATACAGGAATATTTAATTTATTGAATAATAAAATCAAAGCTTTTCGTTGGTTTACATTACCAACATCCTCAGGAGTTACAATACTAAGAATTCTTAGTATTGTAACTCCTGAGGATGTTGGTAATGTAAACCAACGAAAAGTTTTGAGTTTATTATTCAATAAATTAAATATTCCTGTATTTGTGTATATTATTTGATCTTAAAAATATTCTAACAGGAAAACACATTTGATATTCTATATATATATATATATATATATATATAAGCATTCGTTTTATTCTAGCTTTTCAGGAATATTTAGGCCAATCACAATTTTTGTAGCCTAAACTAAAACAACACGCTCATTAGTGTAAAATAAAACAATAAGCAATAAACGTATTGCCATACATGGAAATTGCAAATACTTGTAAATTGTGTATTGTTGTAATATACGTATACACAAGCAATGGAAAATCTTGAAACAAAATTAATAAGTTAATGATCTGTCACTTAAAAATACGTGTAGAATTAATTTTCAGTAAGAAAATACATATAAAAAAAGTTATTAGTTATGTTGACAATTTAGAGTAAAAATATGTATTTCTTTTCCTGGCGACAAACCCTTTGTGGTTGTCATCGCCAATCAACAAACTAAGACAAACACTCAATATTTTAGGTAAAAAAAAATAATAAAATAAAATTTAAATAAAACAAAAAACTACAAAACAAACTAAACTTAAACATACTACTAATAATATAAAATAAATGTGTAACAATAAATATACTCGTATAAGAAATAATGAGAAATATAACAATAAATAACAAAAAACAACAATAAATCTATAACGATAAAAAATATATAACTATAAATAGCAACATTGTGACTGACTGGAATATAGTAAACTGACGCTTAAATAAAGTAAAGCCCCATCTAAGGATCCATATATGTATAAAAACAAATAATCAATACATTTTGACGATATTGAATAACATATGAAATCCTGTTTTATTTATTCATTTAAATTTACAAGTTGAGAGTTTGATTTCCCCTCAAGCAGGGGGTGAAAATAATACGCGTATGACAAATAAAGGAAATATGTTTAATTTCGAGAAAAAACGTAACAATGGCATTCAACTTTTTTATTACGTTTAGTTAATTACCAATCAGAATAGAATGTCTGATACCGCAGTTTTTCTGAACTATTCTACCCCATTGTTCTCACATCTATAGAACTGATTTCCTGCTTCAGGTTCAAGTACTCTCAGTACAGTGAAGCCAATAGCAGTAGAAAATTGGTAGAATGAAATGTTTATTGAAGAACAAAGCTTTTATTATAGATAATCACTGAAAGTGAGACAAAGAAAGGGTAACGTTAAACACAAGATAACTTACTTAGCATTAAAAAGTTGGGTTTTTTATAAAATATGTTACGTAACTTTAATATGTGACTTTATGGCATACGTAACTTCAAATGCAGCAACGGCCGAAGCTATGGAACAATTTATCAAGACTTTTTAGGCTTCGTTAAGTTTTAATTGCATTCCTTAAATCAATTGTGTATCTCATATTCTCTACTCAGATTATTACACGTCTCCATATAGACATGATGAGGATTGTATGCTTCTTTTTACACTAGTATTCGTTTTTCTGTTTCCGCCATCCGCGGTCTTTCAGTATTTTTCTATATTTATATAATACGTGAAAAAACAGTATATATGATGTTGTAAAATAGGTGAAGCTAAATTGATCAAACATCTGTAATAGTATAATTGCTACTTGTTAAACTGATATATAAAAACAACTAAAACGTAATTAATTGCATAATACAATTGTACTATAGGAAGTTTCTCGTAAATTTAGTAAAACACTAGTAATGAACTTAAAAGCGCGAATACGCAATAAAAAAAAACAAAATATGTCAAAACATTTTGCAAAATGTAAACTTATACAGTGTTAGTATTTCTAAGCTTTTCCCTCAATGTTGGCGCCATAGCTGCATGCTTAAAGTAATAATATTAAATATTTAATAAAGAAACACATAAAAACATTTTACACGTAGGAAAATTACTTTATGGCATCAATTAGTCAGCTTACCGACGTAAACCTTAGAGCAAACGTGCCCCGCGGAAAGCCCTATCTGCAAATTCTCCTCCTGTTTCGCAATGTCAGTTCATACTTAATTTTAAACCTTGTAATAGCACGACCTTATATGAAATTTTACACGACCTTATATAAATATGTGTAATATTTTAACCCTCAGCAAGTAGTGATGCTAAAACATGTTTCAACTTAACAAATCTGCGTCTGTCCGATAGTACTTAGTCCAGCGTAAATGGTCCAAGAGTATTTTGTAAAACCAAATAAAACCTCTCAATATAATACAGACAGGAATGGGTTACTGTACACGCTACTCTCTTTTTTAAAGGTGGGCATCGGCTTTTTTAACAATATAAATTAAAGAATGAATTAAGAGCACCTGATGTTTAGAATGTATATGATACCGGGTGCTTTTAAACCATCGTCAGTTAATATCACCCACCGATAATTAAACGTATTTGTGTAGGGTAATATCCTGAATTAAGGACGCGTTCTTGTTATAGTTACGTTAGTCACGTGGTTGTTGAGAAGGATGATTCCGCCTAGGGATGGTCGATCCAGTGACAGATCGGTGATTTTAGTGACCAGCGCCAGGTTTCGATCAGTGACTTTAGTAGAGGTGATGGATACTGAGACAGCTATGTATTTGCCTATAACAGGCAGGCATACCACACTGGTGAAATGAATCCACAATTAGCTTTATTTTGTTTCTTGGAAGGCTCATTTTATTTAAAAATAAACTCCTACGAAATTAAAATATGGTTAACAATCCTGGTCTTACAGGAAGGTCGAAAGGGTCTTGCTGGTATAGATACAGTGAGATCAGAAGGAAATCTACTGTACACGTAGAAAAGTTAATAGATTGAAAGGAAATCAACTGTACAGGTATAGCTGATCTTAAGAAGGAAAAGGAAAAGTTAATACATCGGAAGGAAATCCACTGTACAGGTATAGCTGATCCCAAGAAGGAAAAGGAAAAGTTAATAGATCGAAAGGAAATCCACTGTAAAGGTATAACTGATCCTAAGAAGGAAAAGGAAGAGTATATAGATCGGAAAAAATCCACTGTACAGGTATAGCTGATCCTAAGAAGAAAAAGGAAAAACTAATAGATCGGAAAGAAATATACTGTACAGGTATAGCTGATTATAAGAAGGAAAAGGAAAAGTTAATACATCGGAAGGAAATCCACTGTACAGGTATAACTGATCCCTAAAAAAAAGAAAGAGTTAATAGATCGGAAGAAAATCCACTGTACAGGTGTAGCTGATCTTAAGAAGGAAAAGGAAAAGTTAATAGATCGGAAGGAAATCCACTGTACAGGTATAGCTGATCCTAAGAAGGAAAAGGAAAAGTTAATGAAACGTGACAGAAATGACATAAGCCCTAGTATTTCTAATTGTTCATTACTATCTTATCGTTCTGTGCTTTGTTATATTTGTAAATGTACACGATTAACACAAATAACGTATTAACACAAATAACGTATTAACACAAATAACGTATTAACACAAATAACGTATTAACACAAATAACGTATTAACACAAATAACGTATTAACACAAATAACGTATTAACACAAATAACGTATTAGCACAAATAACGTATTAACACAAATAACGTATTAACACAAATAACGTATTAACACAAATAACGTATTAACACAAATAACGTATTAACACAAATCGTGTACCTTTACAACCGTTTCCGTAGAGACAAGCAAACTATCGTCAAGGACAAATCGACGAGTAAATAAGACCTTGGAGAAATACAGAAACTATCGTCAAGGACAAATCGACGAGTAAATAAGACCTTGGTGAAATACAGAAACTATCGTCAAGGACAAATCGACGAGTAAATAAGACCTTGGAGAAATACAGAAACTATCGTCAAGGACAAATCGACGAGTAAATAAGACCTTGGAGAAATACAGAAACTATCGTCAAGGACAAATCGACGAGTAAATAAGACCTTGGAGAAATACAGAAACTATCGTCAAGGACCAATCGACGAGTAAATAAGACCTTGGAGAAATACAGAAACTATCGTCAAGGACAAATCGACGAGTAAATAAGACCTTGGAGAAATACAGAAACTGTCATCAAGGACAAATCGACGAGTAAATAAGACCTTGGAGAAATACAGAAACTATCGTCAAGGACAAATCGACGAGTAAATAAGACCTTGGAGAAATACAGAAACTATCGTCAAGGACAAATCGACGAGTAAATAAGACCTTGGAGAAATACAGAAACTATCGTCAAGGACAAATCGACGAGTAAATAAGACCTTGGAGAAATACAGAAACTATCGTCAAGGACAAATCGACGAGTAAATAAGACCTTGGAGAAATACAGAATAATTTGGTCACAACAAAAGCAGTAACCACCGGAAGCCCAGTGTAGGGGAGTAGTCCAATCGGCAGAAGACAATAATCCGGCCGTGTATTACTTCCGATCAATTTGTCACCCATGTCAAGATCTAGCCCACGGAAACAGAAAGAGCTACGTCAGAGCAAAGAAACGCCAAGAATGCACAACAAATACACTTTACTTCAAAGGTTAAGTGCAAACGGTTTGGTGATGTGAATGCACAAGAAATTTCAGATACATTTACATGACCGACAAGGCCAGCATGCAAAATGTGTTTGCCACATAAAGCATATACAACGTTTGAACCCGTTACAGTACACTTTAAAAAATCATTATTAGGTTTAAACATCTATGGTGGACTGTCTTTACTTTAGAACTTAGGTTTATAATAATTATTATTCATTTTAATTTCCGTTAAGAAAACGTTTAGTTAAAAATGTAACTATCACCACAAAATTAATTAATTAATTATAAAATAGTCCCTTATTTTATTCCATCTTCAGAGATACTGGTTTAAATAATTTACAAGTGTTCTTAAATAACAAAACTAATTTATTAACTATATTAACCAATCAAATAAGTACACAATATACACACGTACACCGTTAATGGACGTGTGGAGGGTAATTTATTGTAACTAGTACAATAATTCAGTGCTGAAGGATTACCTGGCAAATGAAATATATATAAGGTGCTGACTTATTGCTAATAAATTCTTTTTGTTGTGGTAATTTTATTGTTGCGGTAAATTAAACAAAACTTTTATTCAACAGTTGATAAAAAAAATAAATTTATCAATTTATAAATAATGGCAGAAATTTAATCATCACCAATTAGAATTATAACACATTGTTAAAGATTACGATTTTAACCAAAATTCCAATGTCATCGTAAAATAAATAATAAATATACTACAGTACAGTGAAAATATCACGTAACTGTAAGAACGGTGTCAAATAATATGCTATTCAATAAGTCTGAAGAGCCACTCTTCCAGTATAACAACATGAGTAGTTGAATAACAAACTAAGCATGAAATCCCAAATACCTTACTAGACACTCAACAAAAGCGACATAATCATCCATAAATATAATCGTAATGTACATGAAGTGAATTTGTTTTTTTAAAGACTAAGAAAAATGCTTAATAAGTTAGGCGCGTTTTACTTTTCCGTTTCCTCTTGCTAACCGATGTAGTTTCTTCTTAAACTAGAACCTTCTCAAGAAGCCATTGGTCTTGACAGGGGCCTGATTATTTAACAGGGGTAGTTTGTAATGATAACGAGAAAGTAAATCTGTATTGTAATCAGCTTTTAAATTCCCTTTTAATACAGCAAACATTTGAAAAAAAAACATTAGCTGCGACGAAAATAAATAGTTACAAAACTTTAATGATTAACAGTCACTTAAGTGTTTAAGTGGCATCATCAGAAAATTACATACAGGTTCACATTATACTGTAGTCAGTTGAATGAAGAAAAAATCGTCACCTGCATTTTGCATTTTAAACCAGTGTTAACAAAATGTGAGTTAGTTTGTGATTATTATTTTTCTCTTAGTAAAGGATTTTGCGCGTATTATTATTTGAATAAATTTTTACATTATGTTTTTAGAAATTTAAGGCTAGGTTCACGAATTCAAGGTCATTGAACCAGAACAGAAATATCCCTGATGAAGAATATTTCGGCAGTAAAAGTTTCATCCATTAATAATGATTGTAATTACTCAAAATTTTCATTAGGGGGTATTATAGGTACTGAATAAAAATTAAGTTTTAAATATTTATCACTAAACCAATAATATAATTTCTAGATCTCAATAAAACTTGTTTATTTCGTTGTTACAGGAATATATTGGATATCAAATCTGATTATATTGACAAGCCAAGATGACGGTTGCTACATTCATTTCTATACAGCGATGTGTTTCAGTAACTTTGCCAACAGATCTACGGTAGTATAACAGTTTGAGTATATTCGCTTTTCTGACAGCTACTTTGGGTAAACCTTATTTTAGTTCTCTACTTTTTCACCTAAACTTCCAAGCGTAAACGTAGGTCACTTCAAATTTAAATAGAAGATTGTATAGATCTAAAATCTTTTCAATTCATTATTAAACGTAATTGGGGCTCATACAAGTTGATGTAGCTTCCATATAAAACGCGTTAGTTGAAGAATTTACCTATTGCTAGATATTTTCCTTTTTATGACTACATCACAGTGGACCTTTCTTATAAATTCCCTTTATCTGCTTCCATTTTTTTCTAAACGAAGCACACTAGGAATTTTAAAATAATTGACAAAAGCCTTTGAAATTTGAGTATTTTTGCATAACCATTTCTAGAGTAGACTCGTCAATCCCAAGTAAAACGAGGGAGAAATATTTTTATAGAATTTTGAAGCAATGTTTCTGTCATATAAGTCCGTGTAAATGACACCAACAAAAAACATACGGACACTCTGAATAGTGACAAGGGTTGACGTCATTCGGGTCTGAATAAAAGCACACACTGCTGAGTCTTGCTAATTCTTACGCGAGCATCACACGGAGGATTAGCAGCGTGTCACGCGGATTATAAGGTTTTATCGTGTAACAGGTTCATTTAACTTTTTCACACATTGCCAAACCAGTAAAATTGTTCGTTGCATACAAAAAACTAATACGTGGAAGACCAAACTACAAAACTAATTCAAATTACAACGATAACCAACACTGCAGGATATTAAGATTATTTGTAAAATGGAATTCCTCCTGGAGAAGAACCTGCTTCTACAGGTCTCTCTCTGGTTAGTGTTGTATGAACTTTGTAGAAGGAATTCCTCCTGGAGAGGAACCTGCTTCTACAGGTCTCTCTCTGGTTAGTGCTGTATGAACTTTGTAGAAGGAATTCCTCCTGGAGAGGAACCTGCTTCTACAGGTCTCTCTCTGGTTAGTGTTGTATGAACATTGTAGAAGGAATTCCTTCTGGAGAGGAACCTGCTTCTACAGGTCTCTCTCTGGTTAGTGTTGTATGAATTTTGGAGAAGGAATTCCTCCTGGAGAGGAACCTGCTTCTACAGGTCTCTCTCTGGTTAGTGTTGTATGAACTTTGTAGAAGGAATTCCTCCTGGAGAGGAACCTGCTTCTACAGGTCTCTCTCTGGTTAGTGGTGTATGAACTTTGTAGAAGGAATTCCTTCTGGAGAGGAACCTGCTTCTACAGGTCTCTCTCTGGTTAGTGCTGTATGAACTTTGTAGAAGAAATCCCTCCTGGAGAGGAACCTGCTTCTACAGGTCTCTCTCTGGTTAGTGCTGTATGAACTTTGTAGAAGGAATTCCTCCTGGAGAGGAACCTGCTTCTACAGGTCTCTCTCTGGTTAGTGTTGTATGAACTTTTAGAAGGAATTCCTCCTGGAGAGGAGCCTGCTTCTACAGGTCTCTCTCTGGTTAGTGTTGTATGAACTTTGTAGTAGGAATTCATCCTGGAGAGGAACCCGTTTCTACAGGTCTCTCTCTGGTTAGTGTTGTATGAACTTTGTAGAAGGAATACCTCCTGGAGAGGAACCTGCTTCTACAGGTCTCTCTCTGGTTACTGTTGTATGAATTTTGGAGAAGGAATTCCTCCTGGAGAGGAACCTGCTTCTACAGGTCTCTCTCTGGTTAGTGTTGTATGAACTTTGTAGAAGGAATTCCTCCTGGAGAGGAGCCCGCTTCTACAGGTCTCTCTCTGGTTAGTGTTGCATGAACTTTGTAGAAGGAATTCCTTCTAATTATAAAAAAATAGAGTGTCAACAGAAAAACAACTAGAAAAATGTTTAATAGTCTTCACGGCGTCTTTCGAGGCGTTTAGCATCGCCAACAAAGAAAACAGCGAATATAGTGCACTGGAGATGTGAAGCAATAGAAACACAGGACACGGAAATACAATATAGTTTAAGTATTAGGAACGTATAGAATAATGGGGGGAAATTATTACGAATTCATACCATTTCATAGACTACACAGAATGAATACAAAAAGACGTTGACACCTGTTAAACATGTCAGGCTAAACCATAGCCAAGAAATTGGATTTTAGAATCTGTAACCTTTAACCTCGCTTTAAGTAAAAGAAAATCATTGGGACCTGTCTAAGCCTTGTGAGTTGAATGATTTCCCAGTTGTTTTCTGGAAAAAGATTTGCTGACAGAATTACACCCGTCAACTATTCTGGACAGGTAAACAAGACTGGGCAGCCCTGGGGAGCTGCAGCCACAATACAATATTTCTATTATTCAATGGCTAGTTACGTTTTCCTACTTCGTAATTTGAGATATTGTACATTCATAACACAATATATGATTAAAATAAGATACACCGAAATTGTTTTTGAAATTAATTAATTTATAATTTTTTAAACTATTATTGAAAGTAAAACTTTTCTAACAACCGATACAAAAACTTTGACGTTGGGTAGATATAAGCATACAATATCCCAAAAGTATAATTTCCGTCAGGTCTAGAAGTCACCTCACAGTGAATTAAACGATAACATATGATTTCATGCAACACAACTGATTTCGTGTTAACAGGTTATGTTGTAGAACAGCTGTTTTAACAATTAGCTGAGGTTGCATTATTTATTGCACATTGTTAAGGAAAAAGATTATTATTACATATTTTGTATCAGTTAATAAATATAATAATTTATTTCAATTTTGATAAATATCAATACAAATAATTACCCATAACGATAACAATAAGTTATGTATTTTTATTCTAATTTTTGAAATGAAAACCTTCTCTGATACTTTTTAAGAACTGATTTCAACTGAATTTGATTAAAATATTTCTATACAGTAAGCATTAAATACATTCCTAAAATAAAGATGTAAACAGTGAACGAAAAATGTATAAATTCATATTATTAGAGATTTTTACTGAAACGTTTGGAAAACTATTAGCTCTATTTTGTTATTTGTAGTTCAAATTTTGATGTTAAAAGTAAAAAATCTGTATTAAAACGTATTTACAAAACTAAATGTTAAATGTTAACAATCTTATAATAAGTTGGAGCAACTGTGGCGTAATTATTAATTATAAATAAATAAAACTATATCATCACCTTCCTAATAGCCTTTACGATGTATAAAGGTTCATCTTGGAATAAACTTATCAACAATAATAGTTCTTAATATTTTTTGAAATATTCCAGTAAAATATTTAATACCGCTTCAAGGATGTAGGGCAGGGTCCCAAACGTTTTTGTACCTCGCCCCCTCTGGTTATTTGGAGACCCCCCACGCCCCCTACACATATCAGCTTTCTATTTTGCAATACCCTATTTCCACGGTGCCGTACATACCAACTCCTACTTGTACAAGTCTATGAACTCGTACAAGTATGCGCCTACTTGATACGGTGAGTAGGTAGATTTTTTTGTTCGTTGTTGAATGCGGTAACGTGGAATGGAAAGATTCAATAATTGTACGTATGATGAAAATTAAAACAAGTATTACATGAAAAACGAATATAATTACTGATACAAAATTTAACATTGTAACACAGATACATTTTCAATTTAAGGAAGGTGAAACAATAGGCCTACCTACTTACAAAAACATAAAATGTAATTTAGTGAGATGGGTGCGCTTGCATGCTCTGAATAAATTGACAGGACCTGGGTTGAGTTTGAGACAAAGCACAGCGTAGGTCACTTTCGACATCCAGAGTGTTGCGGTACTTGGTTTTGATCATTGTAGAGAATCTAATAGGAAAATATTTGGTTGAATCAGTTTTGAGATGTACTGTAGAGATTGGTTATATGAGGAGTGAGTGTTGTGAGTATAGAACGACCGAAAGTTGCAGAGGAGAGCAGGAGGTAATGGAATGAAAGGGGAACCTAGCCACAATGCTAGGGTACCGAGGGGGAGTTGCTTGGTGAAAATCGCCAAAATCCTGAGTGGCAGGTTTTATTGAAAAATAATTTTATTATCGAAATCTTGTTACTGTTCAAGGCGACCTGGTTGTTAATTACTTATTAGACTTTGGTATTATTTGCGACAAGACTTTTTGTTACCTAAAGGTTGTTAAATTTGTAGTTAAATAACTAAAGAAGTCGTAAGACGAAAACGTTTCCTCCAATTGTAAGTTAACAATTTAACAACCTTTATTTAGCAAAAGGTCTGGTAACAATTAATTTTAATTATTACTGCAAAACATGTTTTCTTTATTTTCTATGGTTTTCTGCTAATTAGTAATATGAATATTATTGTTTATTTTAATATTTTCTTTAAATGATCAGGGTTAAAAAATCTAAGAGTTTACGATATTTTGTAAGGAAAGTATTGGGACTTGACAAGTTTTTGGAGGAGGAACAAAGGTTGGGGGTGCATGTACTACAAGGTCGTGTGGGGCGATTGGCCACCCTGCCACAATTAATATGTAAGTGGTTAACACGAGATTTGTAAGGAAAGTATTGGGACTTGACAAGTTTTTGGAGGAGGAACAAAGGTTGGGGGTGCATGTACTACAAGGTCGTGTGGGGCGATTGGCCACCCTGCCACAATTAATATGTAAATGGTTAACACGAGATTTGTAAGGAAAGTATTGGGACTTGACAAGTTTTTGGAGGAGGAACAAAGGTTGGGGGTGCATGTACTACAAGGTCGTGTGGGGCGATTGGCCACCCTGCCACAATTAATATGTAAGTGGTTAACACGAGATTTGTAAGGAAAGTATTGGGACTTGACAAGTTTTTGGAGGAGGAACAAAGGTTGCGGGTGCATGTACTACAAGGTCGTGTGGGGCGATTGGCCACCCTGCCACAATTAATATGTAAGTGGTTAACACGAGATTTGTGAGAGGAAGTATTGGGACTTGACAAGTTTTTGGAGGAGGAACAAAGGTTGGGGGTGCATGTACTACAAGGTCGTGTGGGGCGATTGGCCACCCTGCCACAATTAATATGTAAGTGGTTAACACGAGATTTGTAAGGAAAGTATTGGGACTTGACAAGTTTTTGGAGGAGGAACAAAGGTTGGGGGTGCATGTACTACAAGGTCGTGTGGGGCGATTGGCCACCCTGCCACAATTAATATGTAAGTGGTTAACACGAGATTTGTAAGGAAAGTATTGGGACTTGACAAGTTTTTGGAGGAGGAACAAAGGTTGGGGGTGCATGTACTACAAGGTCGTGTGGGGCGATTGGCCACCCTGCCACAATTAATATGTAAGTGGTTAACACGAGATTTGTGAGAGGAAGTATTGGGAGTTGACAAGTTTTTGGAGGAGGAACAAAGGTTGGGGGTGCATGTACTACAAGGTCGTGTGGGGCGATTGGCCACCCTGCCACAATTAATATGTAAGTGGTTAACACGAGATTTGTAAGGAAAGTATTGGGACTTGACAAGTTTTTGGAGGAGGAACAAAGGTTGCGGGTGCATGTACTACAAGGTCGTGTGGGGCGATTGGCCACCCTGCCACAATTAATATGTAAGTGGTTAACACGAGATTTGTAAGGAAAGTATTGGGACTTGACAAGTTTTTGGAGGAGGAACAAAGGTTGGGGGTGCATGTACTACAAGGTCGTGTGGGGCGATTGGCCACCCTGCCACAATTAATATGTAAGTGGTTAACACGAGATTTGTAAGGAAAGTATTGGGACTTGACAAGTTTTTGGAGGAGGAACAAAGGTTGGGGGTGCATGTACTACAAGGTCGTGTGGGGCGATTGGCCACCCTGCCACAATTAATATGTAAGTGGTTAACACGAGATTTGTAAGGAAAGTATTGGGACTTGACAAGTTTTTGGAGGAGGAACAAAGGTTGCGGGTGCATGTACTACAAGGTCGTGTGGGGCGATTGGCCACCCTGCCACAATTAATATGTAAGTGGTTAACACGAGATTTGTAAGGAAAGTATTGGGACTTGACAAGTTTTTGGAGGAGGAACAAAGGTTGGGGGTGCATGTACTACAAGGTCGTGTGGGGCGATTGGCCACCCTGCCACAATTAATATGTAAGTGGTTAACACGAGATTTGTAAGGAAAGTGTTGGGACTTGACAAGTTTTTGGAGGAGGAACAAAGGTTGGGGGTGCATGTACTACAAGGTCGTGTGGGGCGATTGGCCACCCTGCCACAATTAATATGTAAGTGGTTAACACGAGATTTGTAAGGAAAGTATTGGGACTTGACAAGTTTTTGGAGGAGGAACAAAGGTTGGGGGTGCATGTACTACAAGGTCGTGTGGGGCGATTGGCCACCCTGCCACAATTAATATGTAAGTGGTTAACACGAGATTTGTAAGGAAAGTATTGGGAGTTGACAAGTTTTTGGAGGAGGAACAAAGGTTGGGGGTGCATGTACTACAAGGTCGTGTGGGGCGATTGGCCACCCTGCCACAATTAATATGTAAGTGGTTAACACGAGATTTGTGAGAGAAAGTATTGGGAGTTGACAAGTTTTTGGAGGAGGAACAAAGGTTGGGGGTGCATGTACTACAAGGTCGTGTGGGGCGATTGGCCACCCTGCCACAATTAATATGTAAGTGGTTAACACGAGATTTGTAAGGAAAGTATTGGGACTTGACAAGTTTTTGGAGGAGGAACAAAGGTTGGGGGTGCATGTACTACAAGGTCGTGTGGGGCGATTGGCCACCCTGCCACAATTAATATGTAAGTGGTTAACACGAGATTTGTAAGGAAAGTATTGGGACTTGACAAGTTTTTGGAGGAGGAACAAAGGTTGGGGGTGCATGTACTACAAGGTCGTGTGGGGCGATTGGCCACCCTGCCACAATTAATATGTAAGTGGTTAACACGAGATTTGTAAGGAAAGTATTGGGACTTGACAAGTTTTTGGAGGAGGAACAAAGGTTGGGGGTGCATGTACTACAAGGTCGTGTGGGGCGATTGGCCACCCTGCCACAATTAATATGTAAATGGTTAACACGAGATTTGTAAGGAAAGTATTGGGACTTGACAAGTTTTTGGAGGAGAAACAAAGGTTGGGGGTGCATGTACTACAAGGTCGTGTGGGGCGATTGGCCACCCTGCCACAATTAATATGTAAATGGTTAACACGAGATTTGTAAGGAAAGTATTGGGACTTGACAAGTTTTTGGAGGAGGAACAAAGGTTGGGGGTGCATGTACTACAAGGTCGTGTGGGGCGATTGGCCACCCTGCCACAATTAATATGTAAATGGTTAACACGAGATTTGTAAGGAAAGTATTGGGACTTGACAAGTTTTTGGAGGAGGAACAAAGGTTGGGGGTGCATGTACTACAAGGTCGTGTGGGGCGATTGGCCACCCTGCCACAATTAATATGTAAGTGGTTAACACGAGATTTGTAAGGAAAGTATTGGGAGTTGACAAGTTTTTGGAGGAGGAACAAAGGTTGGGGGTGCATGTACTACAAGGTCGTGTGGGGCGATTGGCCACCCTGCCACAATTAATATGTAAGTGGTTAACACGAGATTTGTAAGGAAAGTATTGGGAGTTGACAAGTTTTTGGAGGAGGAACAAAGGTTGGGGGTGCATGTACTACAAGGTCGTGTGGGGCGATTGGCCACCCTGCCACAATTAATATGTAAGTGGTTAACACGAGATTTGTGAGAGAAAGTATTGGGAGTTGACAAGTTTTTGGAGGAGGAACAAAGGTTGGGGGTGCATGTACTACAAGGTCGTGTGGGGCGATTGGCCACCCTGCCACAATTAATATGTAAGTGGTTAACACGAGATTTGTAAGGAAAGTATTGGGAGTTGACAAGTTTTTGGAGGAGGAACAAAGGTTGGGGGTGCATGTACTACAAGGTCGTGTGGGGCGATTGGCCACCCTGCCACAATTAATATGTAAATGGTTAACACGAGATTTGTAAGGAAAGTATTGGGACTTGACAAGTTTTTGGAGGAGGAACAAAGGTTGGGGGTGCATGTACTACAAGGTCGTGTGGGGCGATTGGCCACCCTGCCACAATTAATATGTAAGTGGTTAACACGAGATTTGTGAGAGGAAGAGGCCCAGCGATGACGATAGTTATAGAAGGGGTTCGTTAAGAAGGACGTGCCCAACCAACATGGGAGGAAGTTGGAAATGAGCAGACGGAATGCGGTAATTCCGTGACATTTGATACCACGACCATACAAACCCTGCGTCGGATAAGCAAACGCGAGTTGTGACGTTTACCCAGACCTATTGTGCCAGTCCCTTGAAAGGAATATGTATGGGACTCCTAACAAGCTATCAGGGAATGAACGGATAAAATAACAAGCTATAAGAGAAGATATGAGAATGTCCAAAGGAATAATGAAGAAAAATTATTAATAATAGGTGGACGTAATAATATTAGAAATAGTTATAGTTATGGTGAAAGTTGTCTGTTGAAGAGAGGGTTTGCCACATGTCCAGCAAGGGTAGTTATCTCTTCCCGCTTATTCTGTAATGCTTTTAGGAAGTACACGTTTTATGCATTTTAGTGATGCAGTAATGTAATGCAAAGTAATGTAAAGTAATGCAGTAAACTACATGACGTTTCCTCAAATACTACTGTTCCAAAATCGATATTCCTGCTTGTATGATATCAAAATAAATACGGCAACCTAATTGTTCAATTTACGTAAATAATACTAAAATATTTAATCGATAAAGTACAATCAAAGTATATTTTCACATGTATATCAATGTAATTACTGTTATGTATTTTTACTAACTTACATCGATCACGAAAATAATAGCACAGAATAATTACAAACAACGGTAGTTTTGCAAAACCTTTTCATGTTGATAAGGGCATATCACACTTGAAGCGCCGTCAAACGGGGAACATTTATTCAAACTGCAAAACGATCAAACTTTCAAGTAATGATTATAGGAACTTTAAAGGTGTCACGAATAACCGTCAAGGTTTCTGGATGCTAGAAAGGCCTCTGATTGCGTGTGGCACGGTGAAAGCGCAAACAACTTTAACAATGCAATTCCTTAGACGGCCGATTATGCCACTTGAGCGACAGATCAAATATCCACACATCTGTACAACGGCATTCTGAAGGCCAGACAAGGTTAATACGTTTATTCCAGCGTCTTGAGAAAGCTACGAACTTTAGAGGTGTTCTTATAAAACAGAATGGACATTTCGGCCAGCATGACACAATAGAAAACACTAGGTTTTCTGAGCGAGATAATGTGTAGTGGCATTCCGAATGGACTGGAAGTAAATATTTACCTCTTTGGTATAAACCAAAATTTGGAAAATAAATACCATTTATCCGTCTGTAATGTTTAAAGTTATACACAAGTTGACAAAATACATTATTTTTTTTTAATTATAAATGTATACAAAACTTTAAAAGACAATGAATATTAAATATAATGTGAGTTTTGTCCGTGTCTCATAGCATTGAACAATGCGCTGACCTAGGCGTCTGTTGGAAAATATCAGTAAGTAGTTTCTTTCTTTTCCTGTTTCAGCGATTTTCTCAAGGAAATAGGCGAAGCCAAGTCTGGTCCATTTAGGCGCTCTCTTTGCAAGTTATATTTGTGCAGTGAGAACATACGCGACGATAACATACGCAGCGAGAACATACGCGGCGAGAACATACGCAGAGAGAACATACGCAGCGAGAACGTACGCAACGAGAACGTACGCAGTGAGAACATAAGCAGCGAGAACATACGCAGTGAGAACATACGTAGTGAGAACATGCACAGCAAGAACATACGCGGCGAGAACATACGCAGTGAGAACATACGCTGTGAGAACACATATCAGGTAGAATATATGTTGCGAGAACATACGCAGCTAGAACATATGCTCCGAGAACAAACGTAGTGAGAACATACGCATCTAGAACTTATACTACGAGAACATATGCAGTAAGAACAAATGTTGCGAGAACATATGCAGTAAGAACATACACAGCGAGAACATATGCTGCGAGAACATACGTAGTAAGAACATATGCTGCGAGACCATATGCTGCGAGAACGTATGCAGTAAGAACATACGCAGTGAGAATATACGCAGTAAGAACATATGCGGCGAGAACATATGCTGCGATACCATATGCAGTAAGAACATATGCTGCGAGAACATATGCTGCGACAACATACACAGTAAGAACATACGTAGCGAGAACATACGTAGTAAGAACATATGCTGCGAGAACTTATGCCGTAAGACATACGCAGCTAGAACATATGCTGCGAGACCATATGCTGCGAGAACGTATGCAGTAAGAACATACGCAGTGAGAATATACGCAGTAAGAACATATGCGGCGAGAACATATGCTGCGATACCATATGCAGTAAGAACAAATGTTGCGAGAACATATGCAGTAAGAACATATGCTGCGACAACATACACAGTAAGAACATACGTAGCGAGAACATACACAGCGAGAACATATGCTGCGAGAACATACGTAGTAAGAACATATGCTGCGAGAACTTATGCCGTAAGACATACGCAGCTAGAACAAATGCTGCGAGACCATATGCTGCGAGAACGTATGCAGTAAGAACATACGCAGTGAGAATATACGCAGTAAGAACATATGCGGCGAGAACATATGCTGCGATACCATATGCAGTAAGAACATATGCTGCAAGAGCATACGCAGCGAGAACATACGCAGATAGAACATATGCTGCGAGTTCATATGCAGTAAGAACTTATGCTGCGAGACCATATGCAGTAAGAACATATGCTGCAAGAAAATGCGCAGCGAGAACATACACAGTAAGAACAAACGTAGCGAGAACATACGCGGCTAGAACATATGCTGCGAGAACATACGCAGTAAGAACATATGCTGCGAGAACATATGCAGTGAGAACATACTCAGTGTATTTCTAATTCTGGTTCACGTATAGCTTCAGTCAATGAATGATTGATAATTTAATTAAAAATTTTAGAACTTTACACTGGTATAGTGTTCCAGCAAATATAATTTTAGTTTTCCACTTTTATAGTTTTTTTATATAAGTTGTAACTTCATATATTGGATAAGTTAATAGTTAATATCGTTGGCTGATAATTGAATCGGAAAGAGTCCACTTGTTTCCGCAAGTTGAGTGGCGCCAATGGGCGAACTATAGTTATTACATACATGCCATTGTAGGAATCATGCAAGCAAAATTAACGATTGGTCCAATAAGACTAGTTTTAATATAAAAGATTAAAAATAGAAATTTAATGATTTATGGAATTTGTCAGCGCTGGTTAAAATTATAAACAGGTAATAAATACAATCTCATCCTCCCATTCAATAATTAAATATTTAAACAGATGCAAATTTAAAATTAATTACCCTATAGGGCCTATTTACTGGGAGCAATCGCAAATGTATTTGGCTATAAAATAAAAATAAATATATTAATAAACACAAATGTCTGTGTTGACGATGAATTGCGCAACGTTTCGCAAACATTTAATATTAGCACGTAAGTTTATATTTCCAATAGTTATTGAATGCAATGATTGCAAACTATAACGGATATAGTGGAGCAATAACGGGTCGAGATACCTGCCATGGCAGTGCTTGCAACGCCTGCTCGATCTCTATCTACTGCATGTCAGCACCACCCCTCTAATTAACACCGCCCCGTTGTATTCCGATAATATGAACCCTTTCTAAAAAAAAAACATCCGTCGCTAACGTCATTTCGTTGATTCACCGTTCCAATGAGATACCTTCACAGGTTAAAAATGAAAGTTTTATATCAGCTGATGCATTTGGTCAAGCTCATGATAGCAAGTAGTTTAAGTTAAAAAATTATTTTAATACTATTCTTGTGGGAAATAAAAAAATAAACAGCAGAAAATAAGTTGAAGAAAGGAAAGCACGGCATTCAAACTGAATGAAATTCGCACGATGCTTACTGACCGGTCAGGATTAAACATAAATGTTCAAATTCTGTCTATTTGTACTATGTGCACATTAAGTTCATGAAATGACGCATTTCTTATTAAAGATAGTAATAAAATAGGTTTTAAAAAGTAGAATACTTTACATTTTGAAAGTTAGTATATTATATTAATTACACGTTTAGTAGTATTTAATTTAAATTCTCACGAGAAAGCATAAAAGAAACATAAGCAGAAAACCAAAACCCATTAAAGTCAGAAATCTGTCATCCATAAGATCCAAGACGTTTACTTCACAAGAGCAAAGCATGAGAGATGCACTCACATTTCCCCTGAGCGGCTTCCTGCGACACAGATCCTCGCTCTCCTGAGGCAGTCGAGCCACTTAATTACAACCCCTACTCACCCACCAATCAAACACATCGCAAATAAGAAGGTATATGCCTAATAAGAGCTGCATTAGAGCAGCTACTGGTCATTGTTACTATCAAAATATCTTAAGCATAATATATTATTTTATGTTATTATTTACACGTGCCTCATGTTATACAAAAACCATTTAAATCTCGATGTTTTTAATACCGAAACACGAAAGAATGTGAAGATGAACTGACAGAAAATGCTTTTGCTAGACATTAATTACAAAGCTTGACGAATGTATAAGACAGATGCACAAGGTTGTATACCCAACTTAGAAGTAATTTCATCACCTTCTCTGTGAAGAAGCTTACAGCTCTGATTAATTTTAGAAAGATGAAGTGAAAGGCGTCCTTGTTTCCTGACTGTCAACAAAACATGTTACACCACCAGTTTTCCCTGTCGGAATATATGCAGAAGACATTTTCCTAATGGAATATATCTGTAAGCTCACAAATTTTTTTGCCTATAATTATTATTAATTTTAATACTCTCGGCCTCAAAAGAAAACATGAACTTTCGAAATGGTAAATTTTATTATTTTATTTTACCGTTAACAAATAAACAAATACAGTGTAAAGCAATCGAGAAATATACGGCTGTAGAACTTTGGAAAAAGTCGTGTTACAATGAAAAAACTAAAATAAGGTCAGGAGAATATTTTTGTAATACAGCTAATTGTGAGATTTCAATACAGACGCTGATTTCCGCACTACGCTGCCAGAAGTTCGCATGCGGTGCTGGGAACTATTTCTTGCGGCAACAAATAAAGACTTCATGAACGTTTCTATCACTCTGCGCCATCTTAGAAGGTGTTACGTTGGTAGCAAGAAAAATGCGCGTACACGAGGAAACAATGGCAATAGACGAGGGTAAGTGGTAAACATGATTAGCGAAAAAAGCGTAAAAACCAGACTCCTGTTGTCGTCCCAGGTCATCTATCTCTGAACGAGTTCAAAAAAGGTTTTTCTAATTTGCCTTCAACTGTCGTAGTGATAAGTTTTATTTAATTTTTACTTCAGTATGTTTTAAGAAGGAAAAGATGGTGCGTCATCTCGAAAGCATAGGCAGAAAAAGGGTGGGGCATAAGTGTGATGGAAACCAGATTTAATGGATAAAGTTGTATCTAGTTTCCAGCCCCGAGAAACTAAGCAACATATATATTTACCTCAGAGGTAAACTCATTTATGTTGTACGCAAAAGTTGTACGCATTTATCATCGATCACAATGTTCTGACGTAAAAAAGCAGAGGGCATAAGTGTGATGGAAACCAGATTTAATGGATATAGTTGTATCTAGTTTCCAGCCCTGAGAAACTAAGCAACATATATATTTACCTCAGAGGTAAACTCATTTATGTTGTACGCAAAAGTTGTACGCATTTATCATCGATCACAATGTTCTGACGTAAAAAAGCAGAGGGCATAAGTGTGATGGAAACCAGATTTAATGGATAAAGTTGTATCTAGTTTCCAGCCCTGAGAAACTAAGCAACATATATATTTACCTCAGAGGTAAACTCATTTATGTTGTACGCAAAAGTTGTACGCATTTATCATCGATCACAATGTTCTGACGTAAAAAAGCAGAGGACATAAGTGTGATGGAAACCAGATTTAATGGATAAAGTTGTATCTAGTTTCCAGCCCTGAGAAACTAAGCAACATATATATTTACCTCAGAGGTAAACTCATTTATGTTGTACGCAAAAGTTGTACGCATTTATCATCGATCACAATGTTCTGACGTCATAGCATACCTTCACCATCTGTCAAAACTTGATCCTGGACGCATCTTTCTCATGATTCTTGTTCTACGCATGTTCCGTTGTACGCGTCTTTCGTGTATTCGCGCGTTTACTAAGACTAAGTTTTAAGACTTAGTCTCACACCAACCGTTCTAACATTCAAACCTCAGTTTATTGACCTTGTAACCTTTAGAGAATGCTAAATTCGTCAGCGAAATGTAAAGTTGAGGTTGTACTACGAAGCCGTTTTATAAAGAGCAAATGTCCGTCATTTATATTATAAAAAAAAAACACTATATATTTCATCACTGGTAGTAAAAGTGACTTTTTCCGGAGGGCGACTGTGTTTACCGAAATTCAATCAAACACCGGAAAAGCCGTTTCAGTGGGAGTTATAAGCGATATTTTCATCGAGTACAAAAACCACAACAGACCTAAGCTTTTAATTAAAAATTTCAACTTTTATTAAAAACCAAATCATATCAAGAAACATAAATTGAGTTACTTATTTAAATCACTTAAACCTCCAATTTAGGAGGTTAGATTTACTGCAATTGTAATTATCAGTTATCACCGATTCCTTTAATTTGGTTATTTTTCCCGTGTAACATCACTACTAATTTGTAGCGGTAATTTCCACTCACGTAAATAACAAGTTTATTTTTGCAATTATATTATTAACCATTTAAAACCATCATATAATACATTCCAAAGAAACAGTGCTCCTGGCGGGCAAACATCACATTAAATTATAGAAAAAGAAAGCTAGTAGTTTTTGTAATTCTCCAAAATTGAGAAGTGAAACGATCACTTTCGTCACTCTCTTCTGCTACTTAAAATTAATACTTTAGATGCAGTTGGCGTAAAAATTATTATTTCTTCTATTTTTAGCATAAATTACTTGAAATTAAAACAAATAATTGTTATCGCCAAACAGTGTAAGTGTTTGTTGTATACTCAAAGCATATTCATCGAATACAAAAACCACAACAGACCTAAGCTCATTCGTGAACTTTTAATTAAAAATTTCAACTTTTATTAAAAACCAAATAATATCAAGAAACATAAATTGAGTTACTTATTTAAATCACATAAAGAAGAACTTATAAACATCGAATTTAATTTTACCTAAACGACCCAGATCTCTCTTTTCCATAGGATTTTCTGCTCTTGGCCCTTCTTCCGGTTACAGTTCTTTTCATTACAATATTATAGATTTCCTTACATAAATATAAGGTAATTCTAAGAGAAAACGAGAGAGAGAGAGAGAAGAGAGAGAAGAGCTGACGTTATTACATCCATAGTACATGCATTTAAAGATGACAGTTGATATCAATTGGTTAAAATAGTGTTAGGGAAATGTATTAATTATTTATTACAAATGGGCTACCGAGAATCAGAGAATTTAACTGGGCATGGTATTATTGTGACTGGTATAGGTAATAACTGCTTTATGCAACGATACTGAATATTTTCAGTAATTTCAGGATCCAGTGGTATAAAACCATGAGGATGATTTTATAGCCAATAACCGTTACAAACGATCTCGTTGGAAGATAACCCTAGTTCGAGCAGATAGACCCAGTTTGTAACTGAGACGTTACAACGATCTCGTTGGAAGATAACCCTAGTTCGAGCAGATAGACCCAGTTTGTAACTGAGACGTTACAACGAACTCGTTGGAAGATAACCCTAGTTCGAGCAGATAGACCCAGTTTGTAACTGAGACGTTACAACGATCTCGTTGGAAGATAACCTAAGTTCGAGCGGATAGCCACAGTTTGTAACTCGGACGCCACAAACGATCTCGTTGGAAGATAACCCTAGTTCGAGCAGATAGACCCAGTTTGTAACTGAGACGTTACAACGATCTCGTTGGAAGATAACCCTAGTTCGAGCAGATAGACCCAGTTTGTAACTGAGACGTTACAACGATCTCGTTGGAAGATAACCCTAGTTCGAGCGGATAGCCCCAGTTTGTAACTCGGACGCTACAAACGATCTCGTTGGAAGATAACCCTAGTTCGAGCAGATAGACCCAGTTTGTAACTGAGACGTTACAACGATCTCGTTGGAAGATAACCCTAGTTCGAGCAGATAGACCCAGTTTGTAACTGAGACGTTACAACGATCTCGTTGGAAGATAACCCCAGCTTGGAGCAGATAGACCCAGTTTGTAACTGAGACGTTACAACGATCTCGTTGGAAGATAACCCTAGTTCGAGCAGATAGACCCAGTTTGTAACTGAGACGTTACAACGAACTCGTTGGAAGATAACCCTAGTTCGAGCAGATAGACCCAGTTTGTAACTGAGACGTTACAACGATCTCGTTGGAAGATAACCCAAGTTCGAGCGGATAGCCCCAGTTTGTAACTCGGACGCCACAAACGATCTCGTTGGAAGATAACCCTAGTTCGAGCAGATAGACCCAGTTTGTAACTGAGACGTTACAACGATCTCGTTGGAAGATAACCCTAGTTCGAGCAGATAGACCCAGTTTGTAACTGAGACGTTACAACGATCTCGTTGGAAGATAACCCTAGTTCGAGCGGATAGCCCCAGTTTGTAACTCGGACGCTACAAACGATCTCGTTGGAAGATAACCCTAGTTCGAGCAGATAGACCCAGTTTGTAACTGAGACGTTACAACGATCTCGTTGGAAGATAACCCTAGTTCGAGCAGATAGACCCAGTTTGTAACTGAGACGTTACAACGATCTCGTTGGAAGATAACCCCAGCTTGGAGCGGATAGCCCCAGTTTGTAACTGGGACGTTACAACGATCTCGTTGGAAGATAACCCTAATTCGAGCAGATAGACCCAGTTTGTAACTGAGACGTTACAACGATCTCGTTGGAAGATAACCTTAGTTCGAGCAGATAGACCCAGTTTGTAACTGAGACGTTACAACGATCTCGTTGGAAGATAACCCTAGTTCGAGCAGATAGACCCAGTTTGTAACTGAGACGTTACAACGATCACGTTGGAAGATAACCCCAGCTTGGAGCGGATAGCCCCAGTTTGTAACTCGGACGTTACAAACGATTCCGTTGGAAGATAACCCCAGCTTGGAGCAGTTAGCCCCAGTTTGTAACTGGGACGTTGCAATCGATTCCGTTGGAAGATAACCCCAGCTTGGAGCGGATAGCCCCAGTTTGTAACTCGGACGTTACAAACGATCACGTTGAAAGATAACCCCAGCTTGGAGCGGATAGCCCCAGTTTGTAACTCGGACGTTACAAACGATCACGTTGGAAGATAACCCCAGCTTGGAGCGGATAGGCCCAGTTTGTAACTCGGACGTTACAAACGATCACGTTGGAAGATAACCCTAGTTCGAGCAGATAGACCCAGTTTGTAACTGAGACGTTACAACGATCACGTTGGAAGATAACCCCAGCTTGGAGCGGGTAGCCCCAGTTTGTAACTCGGACGTTACAAACGATCTCGTTGGAATATAACCCTAGTTCGAGCAGATAGACCCAGTTTGTAACTGAGACGTTACAACGATCACGTTGGAAGATAACACTAGTTCGAGCAGATAGACCCAGTTTGTAACTGAGACGTTACAACGATCACGTTGGAAGATAACCCCAGCTTGGAGCGGATAGCCCCAGTTTGTAACTCGGACGTTACAAACGATCACGTTGGAAGATAACCCCAGCTTGGAGCGGATAGCCCCAGTTTGTAACTCGGACGTTACAAATGATCTCGTTGGAAGATAACCCTAGTTCGAGCAGATAGACCCAGTTTGTAACTGAGACGTTACAACGATCACGTTGGAAGATAACCCCAGCTTGGAGCGGATAGCCCCAGTTTGTAACTCGGACGTTACAAACGATCACGTTGGAAGATAACCCCAGCTTGGAGCGGATAGCCCCAGTTTGTAACTCGGACGTTGCAATCGATTCCGTTGGAAGATAACCCCAGCTTGGAGCAGTTAGCCCCAGTTTGTAACTGGGACGTTACAAATGATCTCGTTGGAAGATAACCCTAGTTCGAGCAGATAGACCCAGTTTGTAACTGAGACGTTACAACGATCACGTTGGAAGATAACCCCAGCTTGGAGCGGATAGCCCCAGTTTGTAACTCGGACGTTACAAACGATCACGTTGGAAGATAACCCCAGCTTGGAGCGGATAGCCCCAGTTTGTAACTCGGACGTTACAAACGATCACGTTGGAAGATAACTCCAGCTTGGAGCGGATAGCCCCAGTTTGTAACTGGGACGTTGCAATCGATTCCGTTGGAAGATAACCCCAGCTTGGAGCAGTTAGCCCCAGTTTGTAACTGGGACGTTACAAACGATCTCGTTGGAAGATAACCCTAGTTCGAGCAGATAGACCCAGTTTGTAACTGAGACGTTACAACAATCACGTTGGAAGAAAACCCCAGCTTGGAGCGGATAGCCCCAGTTTGTAACTCGGACGTTACAAACGATCACGTTGGAAGATAACTCCAGCTTGGAGCGGATAGCCCCAGTTTGTAACTGGGACGTTGCAATCGATTCCGTTGGAAGATAACCCCAGCTTGGAGCGGGTAGCCCCAGTTTGTAACTCGGACGTTACAAACGATCACGTTGGAAGATAACCCCAGCTTGGAGCGGGTAGCCCCAGTTTGTAACTCGGACGTTACAAACGATCACGTTGGAAGATAACCCCAGCTTGGAGCAGTTAGGCCCAGTTTGTAACTCGGACGTTACAAACGATCACATTGGAAGATAACTCCAGCTTGGAGCGGATAGCCCCAGTTTGTAACTGGGACGTTGCAATCGATTCCGTTGGAAGATAACCCCAGCTTGGAGCAGTTAGCCCCAGTTTGTAACTGGGACGTTGCAATCGATTCCGTTGGAAGATAACCCCAGCTTGGAGCGGATAGCCCCAGTTTGTAACTCGGACGTTACAAACGATCACGTTGGAAGATAACCCCAGCTTGGAGCGGATAGCCCCAGTTTGTAACTCGGACGTTACAAACGATCAAGTTGGAAGATAACCCCAGTTTGGAGCGGATTCGATTTAACGTTAACACAATACTGACACATTTTTTTTAAATTAAACTATTTTGAATCATGAGATTCAAATACATTTGTAAGCATTTCCTATCTTTTAAATAAGGAACTGTTCAAATGTTTACTATTATAAAAATTAAGCACGTGATTGGCTTAATTACAAGTTCAACCCGCTCTGAAAAGTTCCATCACACTAATAATCCTCGTAAAATCAATTCCAGAACATTTAACTGTCTGCTCATTATAATTTTGTGAGAATGCTTGACACCTTTACTTTTATGTCTGCACTGGTTAGCTTTTACCCTCGTAGGTGTTTTGCAAGTGGATATCTGGATTTATCTCCCGATTTGCAAGTGGTGCGTGTAACCAATAAATCATGAAATGCTATTTGCATGTTCAGCTCGAAAAGTTTTGAAAAAAATAATAATTATAAGTAGAAAATATTTATAATTTTCATGGATTAAAAATAGTTTTTTATATTATTTAAAATTTATATTTTGACAGTAAATTACTCACGTCATTAAATTTTTTAAACTATTATTTCATAACGGTAAAAAATAAAATGGACAACTCTAAATCTCACCACACATTAGTTTTTAATAAAAACGAACACACTAGTTCCTAACACAATCAGACTAGTTTCGGCGACGATGTCGCCTGGCTACTACTGACATCTTCGCCGGAACTAGTCTGATTGTGTTAGGAACTAATGTGTGGTGAGATTTAGAGCTGACTATTCTATTTTTACCAATGCGAATAGTTCTCACTAGCTAAGCTCTAATTAACTTAATTTTATTTCATGTTAGTAAATTACCGTAAAATTATTTTAATAATATGAACTGGCATAATATTTTAAATTACCATTTACTAAAATGAAACAAATCAGAAGTAATTATAGAGGAACCTGTTTGAAACCGATCCTCGCTGACGTTACCTTTTAAAGGATCTGTCTGCAACAGTTTGTAAACGCCAACCTAACCCGGCCCCACGAGTATAGGTTTCAGCTTTACGTACAACCTATTAAATTGCGTAGAATTCGTGATAGCATTTGAATTTATTAGTCTAAATGTTTACTTAAATTACGGTTATAAAATTAAAATGCATTTGATGCTGTGAACTTACCGACGCGACGGCCGGAATGTGCTTACCTGTGAACAAAGAGAACAAAATATCAATACAAAACGCATTACAAATAGCAAGGTATGGTGTTAGAATAAACATGCGTCGGTTATTTATAGACGCGTTTGTACGTGCTGCGCCAGCATTGTTTGTGTCTAACTGGAATAGACCGAAAGGCTGGAATAGATTGGACAAGTCTTTAAACCAAATTGTTCGCAATAAACTAAAAACAGAAAATGGCGTTTATGACTTTGCACACATGAAATCAAATTCTACATTAAAAAATAAAAACATCAAGTTCCTAATTACAGTTATTGTAAAAATTACTTTTTGTTTCAAATATATATAAATAAATAAATGTTCGTTTTAAAAAAATCTATTTTGGTTTGAGAATTAATCAAAACAGTCAACAAAAATAAACTCGTGAATTTATAAACTCTGAAAATAAGCGACCCTAACGTTTTTACTAAACACATTCACGATATCCCAAACTTATAATGTCCCGAAAACTTTTGTCAGTACGTTTATTGGTAAATTTACATAAATTATTAATTTGGCAATACATTAATAGATTAATAAAGTGATAATAAGCTGTAAAAGACAATTACATATGAAATATAAGGTATTCCCTGCTTTGTGAAACAATCCGCTACCTACAGCCTAGAAATATCAGAGGTACCAACTAAATCAATAAAGTAATTTGACTAGACATAGATATTTTATACATTAATACAAGAAACACTTGATATCATAGGTATACAAATATTCTTCACTTAATTAGGCCATCAAACTGTAATATAAATAAATAGGGATGGGCCGATTCCGATTCTCGATTCCAGGAATCGTCGATTCTAGGTGGTATCGAGGAATCGTCGATACTCGATTCTTCATCATAAAAGTGTCGATTCCGATTCCACACGATTCCGAATATTTATAAAAATACGTGTCGGACCAACTGGCCCAACATAGTTTTTTCCTACCGTAAATGAAACGTAAATAAACTCCGTCAGACCAATTTACCCGATATTGTTTTTGATTTAATTAAATTTTATTATCTGTGCAACACTGTTTTGATATTTTTTGTGTTTTGTGTTAGCAAGAAACAACAAAACCATAATTTCATGTCCCGGCTACCCAAATAATAAACAGACTGGTGATAAAAGTGTTTTTGCGCCTATCACTAAGACACGTAAACGTGTCACATGTGATTGATTTGTGAGTTTATAAATATTTTGAATATAGAACTAAAGTGTAATATATTCTCTCTCTGATAAGTAATGCTACAGGTCCAGTAAATACTATCCAAGATTCATATTAAGTAAACGTTTTAACACCAAATAATTTACTTGTTAAGGAATTTACGTTATAATTTACTTCCTAGTAAGGATGAGTTTATCTAAGTGTATCAATATTTGTACTTAACTTTCACAAAGTCCGTTTTTAAGGATTATTTTACAACTAAATATTTTGTCAATATTTCCGATTTACTTTTAAGGTTTTGTGAAATTTTGAAAACAGTAGTGAAAATCATTACAATACGTTATAACAAATATGTGTGTCGGCCCGTAACTACGGACAAAAAGCTCTTAGAATAACATCATGTTCTTAATCCCGTCGGCGTTTATCTATCAAACAAAAACCATCGTAAATACATCTGTAAGTAGTGTGAAGCTTGTTGTTAAATACTGTGCCTTAATTTTTCCAAAAGTAGCAAGCAACACCAGCTGAGTAGTACTAATAAACATAAAGCGTTAAGAGGCCTGGCGGTATTCGGTTCAGAGTACTGGACGTCGCGTCAATTCAATGACGGTTAACAGAAACTGACGGTGGAAAACGACATAATATATCAAATATGAAAAAGCACTTAAACATCATTCATTTTGCCCAAATTTATCAACAAAAAAGATCTATACTTGCAGAAACTTTATCCTCAGACACAGGACTTACAAGTGATAGTCGGTTAAAAATCAACTGGGATTGAGTAATAAATACAAAATAGGCCTGAATCAGTTGCACTTGTTCCAGACACCTGCAGAATAAAAGGTCCCACCAGATGTGGAGAAGGTATGCCCAGAATATCCAGAATGTTGGGGAAGAAGGTACCCCAGGGGAATTGACAGTAGAAGAAGAAGTAAACAATTATCTGGGGGAACCATTAGCCAGTCCAGATTGTGATGTTGGGAAGTATTTGGCAGTACAAAGTGCCAAATACCCTCATTTAAATGCAATGACAATAAAATACCTGTCTGCCCACTCGCGACAGTGTTTTCTGAAAAACCTTTCTCAACTTCAGGAGCCAGACTTTTAAAAATTAAAAACTATCCTATTTGTATTAATTTTTTACTTTTTATGTTGTTCGTTTGTTTTTAATTTTTGTTTTGTTTGGGAGACAATGTAAATAGGCTTAGGAATTTTTTCAAACATCATAAAATAAGTAAAGTTCACATTTTTAACTTTAAAATAAGTTTTTACTTTATTCTGATATGTTTTTATGTTTAAAAACATTCTTATTGATAAATCAAGGTTGAAGGTTTTGTGTAGTCTATTACTTTAAAACAGAACTTTTAAAAGGTTTTGCCATATGACCAAGATGTTAACTAAATTAATTATTAGAGAACTAGAATGTAAGCTAATATAACTTGAAAGAATCGAGAATCGACTAAAGAATCGAGAATCGAACGGAAAATTTAAGAATCGGAATCGGAATCGGAATCGAAAATTTTAGGAATCGGCCCATCCCTATAAATAAATATTAAATATTTAATTGTGTTAATATTTGTCTATTATTGTTGGATACAACACCACAATAATAGACAAACTATGGTACAAAATACAAAAAACCCTAAACTTAACACTACAGACAGGGAAAGCAAATGCATCACATTACCATTCATAAAAAAAAACAAATAACAAAATAGTTCGCAAATTTCAAAAACACAGGATACAATATAGCATACAAAACTAATAACAAGTTACAATACAAAATACAACACGACACTAACAACAAAGATAAACTACAAGCACCAGGCGTATACAAACTGAACTGCGACGAATGTATCAATTCTACATTGGACAAACAGGTCGCAGCTTCAAACAAAGAGTCGAGGACTACAAACCGATCACCAACTCAGCATTTTACAATCACATAAAAGAAACAGGACACAAATACACAGACATTTACCATGACCTAAAAATCCTACACATCAACAAAAAAGGGCCACATCCTAACACACTAGAATAATATGAAATTTACACACACAAAAACACAAAGTACAAACATATTAAACGAACAAACACAATACAAATCTCACATACTCTTTGCTACTATCGAAAACCTGCCTTTAAAACCGCCACCGACTGACCCGACATCACCAAGCAGAAGACACTGATGAAGATCGCCACATAACGATCGAAAACATTCTGTCTCAGTAAGTTTTAAAAAATTTACAAAATTTAAAGTTCGGATAGTCATAAACTATTGTTTAAGTGATTAATATTTTTTAGGCTAAAACTAATTTTAAAATAAGTTGCTAATAAATTTTCTAATATATTTAATATTAATTTCATACTCTCTTAAGGAAATTCAAATACAGTACTATAAACTATTGCTTACGTGATTAACCAAGATTCACAGAACTTAATGGACTAAAAAATTCAAGAAATCATTTTCTGATTTTAGTCGTTTATTAAATTTTTAATAAATTTATGAGATAAACAATTAATGCCAAGGCAATTCATTTTGTAACAGAACGGTACAAATAAATCTGCCCAAAAACATACCTTTCTTTTAATGACTCAATAACCAATGAGTTTAACAAGTAATAAGTAATGGGACATCTATCAATATATTTTACGATAGAAAATATTAAATTAAATGTTTTAACAAATTCCAATTGCAACGTTTAATTAAGCAATATATTATATTTTTTGTTAAAGAAGAGAATTATTTAGAACCTTAAATTTGTTATTGCTTCTGAAATATTTTGAAAAGAGGTTTTTTTTAATAAATACTATTCTATAAAGACCATTTTCCATACCTCGATGCTATGGTATTGAAAGTAACTAGTAAGTTAGTGTGATAAAAATATCTACACTTGTTTACGTATCATAACTAGATATAACACTGCGACAACTTTGATATTAATAGTGACAATAACCGTAAAAGAATAAAACCTTAATGATGCCCCACAAGAACTACCCCGCTACAGAGGAAAGTCCGTGATGGCTGGACTATAAAGTATTGAGGCAAAGAGATTAAGCCAGCAGTGCAGCGATGATCGTCGCTACGTGGAAATTAAACAGTCAATAAATTCACACTTTTATCTGCATAAAACGCTCGCTTACTTCGCTTTGGGAATAGGGTCGATGATCTGAATTTTATCGCATTGAAACAGTTAAAATATTTATAGTTAGTAAAGGTTTCAATATTCATTTCGTTATATTAAATGCCGCGCTCGGAATTAATTATCTTCTTTTAATGAAAGGGTTAGTACTTAAAATGGAGGGAACTGATTAATTTTCCAAAACCAATATGAAATATATAAAGTATATCGAAATGTTCCGAACTCACAGGCAATCTGTCCTGCTTTATAGCAATGTATGATAAGATAACGTCGTCTGATTATTTGCCTTTAATAGTTCCTTAATAAATACACTGGCATCTCTTGAAAGATTGGTTATGGGAAATCCCATAAGTTAGCTTAGAAATAAAACAATGTTATGTCATCAAGATGTTTCTCTCTTACTCTAAATAATAAATTGTTCTGTGGACAGAAGTGTAGAGAGTTTTTATTTCGTCAATGCCATTGGATGTAGCATTTTTCTAATTCCATGGCTATTACTAAAGCAGTTTAAATTACTTACATTAACACTTGTTGCTTATCAACAATTTGAAGTTTTTCAATAAAATGTACACGTTTATAAAGTACGCGTACATAAAGAATCCCGTCACAAAGGCTGTCCAAAGACCACATTAACCTATTGTTCTGAAGGCAACTGGACAAATTTAGCGCGCAACATTCCGTGATAAACGTATGCGACATCTGGCGCGAGAAATGGACATTTCTGTTGCACATATTTCAAATGTAACTTCATTGGACGCTCTTGCTGAAGTAATTGCTAATTTTAATTGAAGCAGGATGGTTAACGGAAAACGTGGATGAAAGAGAAAATAATCAATAAATGCGTTTAGATGAAAACGTTTACGGATTTAGTTTCCACTAAATGTTTTTCAGTATTAAATTGTCAAATGTAGCTCAACACTGAAAAAGCTTTGTGATTACAAAACATATCCGAGCATGCAAATACGAACATATTCTTTGTATTTAGTATTAATTTGTAATTTTGAAAAGGTCTCTAAATAATATTCTATTAGCAATATCCTATCTAAACAGTATTCGCAACTGTATTTATTTTCTTTAATCTAGAAAAACCTTTACTAAAACAGTTTAATATCAAACCTGTATTAAAACTGAGTTGCATCTGAAATTTAACCTCTTGAGTTCTGAAGTACACAGATGTGTACCTTTGTTTGTAACTCTCAATTTAATAAATACAATACAATAACTATGTTGAGACTATTTGTACACGTCTGTGGACCTTTCTAGTTCACGTTTCGGTCAACAGTTGTGCTGCAGTAGTCAACAGATTGTGTTTGCATTCATTCTTCTTCTGAGAAACATAGGTTATGGCGGCGTCACGTGTCTTACAGTCTGGTAAGTGTAATATATTTTACAATTATCTTTATTTTTAATAAATAATTTAGTTTTCTATTAATTAAAACTATATTTTATCATACAGGCCTTTTGAAATTTTCAAATATGTTACAGAATATTTACACGAGGCCTTTGTATTCGAAGTACACATACGTGTACTTTGTGTCTCAATACGTATAAAATACATTTTCAGGAATATCATGCAAGATTTTCATTTTTACTGTAAATCCGTTATTTGTATGGGTTAATTGTTTATTCTTCATATATATAATTGCGAAATACTATTTATTGTCTTATAAAATGAACAATAAATGACAAATAACATTTCACCATTGTTCGTATTTTCAGATTTTTTAACAGAAGAGGATTTGCTTCAAGCCTTAGAAGATAGTGATCTGGAGTTAGATGATATCGATGAAGAAGACCCATCACAAGAAATATCTGTTATCCAGAATCAGCAATCCTATATTGCAGAGCAATATTCCCTTCCCAGATTTCCTTATTTACACTGGGAAGGGAACCATCAATGACGCACGCATCCATGAAGGAATTTGGCCTTGGTGCTTCAGTTGTGAAATTGTTATGCGAATCAGTTCCTCGAAATTTATCCCATGTTATTTACACCGACAGGTTTTTTACGAGTGTTACGTGTGCTGGTGCTCTTCTAGAAAGAAGCATATACTTGACAGGAACAGTAATGACTAATCGTACAGTAGGGGCATCAACTAAGATAGCAGATGATAAATCATTACGGCGAGGTGATTGGTCCCAAGTTGTACGTAGTGATGAAAAAGTTGGTGTCATAAAATGGAAGGATAATAAAAGTGTTACTCTCCTTTCAACCTGTGTTGGCAGTGAACCAGTTGCTACATGTAAACGCAGGTCAAAAGAAGAGAAACAAAAAATTGACGTAGTTCAACCAGCTATTGTGAAGATGTACAACTTGAATATGGGAGGGATCGACTTACATGATAGGCTCCTCTCATACTACAGAAGTTACATTCGTACTAGGAAATGGCCAATACGTGTGTTCAACCACTTCCTTGATGTAACCATAATAAATTGTTGGCTGATGTATAGGAGACAATGTCAACAAAATGATGTAGCTAAAAAAGATCAATTTTCGCTGCTACAGTACAGATTACGGTTAGCTAGCATACTAATAACGTCATCCTCTGTAGGAAAGAGACAATGTGAAACTGAATCTGAAAAGAAAACGCGCCCTAACCTTTCAAAATACAGGAAAACTGTACCACAGGCTCTACCAGAAATAAAATATGACAATGTAGGGCATTTGCCTAAATTTATAAGAGACAAGTTTGCATCGAAATGTAGATTTCAGGGATGCAAGTCAAGATGCAGAGTCGTCTGTATCAAATGTAATGTATATCTATGCATAGATAATAATTGCTTTCAGAAATACCACACTTCTACGAGTTAAATTTATTTCAAAGTTAGCTGATGTTTTTATAATTTTATTTGTAAATTTTTATTAAAAATAATTTTTTCAATAATATAAATGTTTTAGGGTTGAAATATAAGTTATGCTATTATTTTTCTAATGTATAATTGACTTTTCTAGACTGTAATAAATGGAAACATATAATTGTATTTACTTATTTATTTTTATAGTTAAGACCCAAGGTGCACATATGTGTACCACTTATATTTAAAAAATGGGGTACATTTTTGGAAAAAAAATTACATGGAAAACTTTCAATAACAAATACAAACATAATTACAAAATTTTAAAAAAATCCATCAAGAACTTTGTTGCCGGAACTCAAGAGGATATATACAGTGAATACAAAATTTTATTTTATTACGCCATTATAAAAGGTTCCAAGAGCAAAATTATCCAAGGAGATAAAGGCGTAACTTTTCTTTTGACGTAAAACATTTTTTTAAATCAGTTACACACTTTTGAGCCTGTTCTGGACGATTAACCCTTTTACGTTCACAGCTGTACGGGCTGGTAACAATTAATTGCCGGTATGTTTTCAATGGTTGTTATTGGATAGCATTTATACGGTTTACGACTTTTCAGAGAGATATAAATTTAATAGAAACATAACGGGATGGGTGGTTTTTTTAAATTTAATAATCATTAAGTTTGTAAATAAAAATACATTGTGATTAATATTCGGCCCTACAAGAGACGAGAGTTCGTGTACGTGTTACACAATGAAGAGCTGTAGAGGTTACTTCGTGGCTCAAACGTCGTCACCGAGTGAGAGATCTTCAGCCAAAGTGGGAAACCGGAAATATGCTTTTAAAATATTTAATAAAAAAACCAACAGGGAAATTACTAATAGAATCGTTTATACGTATGTGGATAGAAACAAAAGGACATTTCAGGTATAAGAATCGAAACCTTTAAGTGAATCCAGCTAAAATCACCAAAAAAATTTAAAACGAAAAACCAGAGAAAACCCAATACAAAATATGTTAAAAATTGCATTATCAGCAATAATATTTGTATTGCTGTTGAATAAACTCTAACAATATGCTCGTTACAGCATTACATATTTTGACAGGCTGATGTCAAGAGCTTATTTTAAGCCACGAAACTATAGTAACTACGTCCAGTAAGTAGATTATACGATATTATATTTGTTAAAAACTGTTAATTAAATTTTTTTTTATAAGAAATACAAACCAAATGTTCTTCATTAATTTTATTTTAACTGCAAATAAATACTCGATAATGCACTTTTTATAAAAAATTGAAAAATAACAAAAACGTATTCTCAAGTGCAAATGCATTATGTTTTGTTTCACTTTTCGTTGTTACAAAATTTCAAAGCAAAATTTTTATAAAAACTAAACCAAAAGAAAAAAACTAAAATCTGATAAAAACATTACGTAAATTTTATTTAGATGTTAAAATTACTTTTAAAAAACCTAGTTTTAATTAACAACTATAATAGGTTTGAAGGAAATAGTACTTCCAAAAATATTTTTTTACATTTGTGACAAATAATTATTTATTTAATATTTCAAGTATGTATGATGGAAAGCTAATAATAAAAAACATAAAATAAAACACTAAAAATTAAAGTTGCAACCATTATCGTAAATTTCAACACATTCAACAAGTATTGACACACATTTTGTAAAAAGTTGTTAAAGTAATGATTTATTTAAACTAAAGTTTTATTATTAAAGAATAAAAATATGGTACTACTCACAAATATAAAATTTTGTATTTCATACGCGTTTCAACGACTAATTTATCGTCATCTTCAGTGAAGCTACACAAATCAAATTAACTAAAAAAAAATATTAAACATAACCTATAAAGTTTTAACAAAAGTAAAAACAAAAGTAAAAATCAGATCTGGGCATTGTCAATTTTTATATTTGTGAGTTGTAGCATATTTCTATTCTTTAATTATAACTTTCGCTCACAAACCAGCTCGAATATTATTTATAAAGTTTTATTACTTACTAATATTAACTACTTACTAATTATGATTAATACTATACTACTAAAAAGGTATTTATATTAATCCAAATTTCTAATTTTTCTTCAACGTACAAAATTACTGTAATGTGTGACTACAAAAACTTAAAGCAGTGGACTCATTTAGCATTTCCTTTCTTATCTGTGCTTAGACTAATCTGTGTAATAATTTTATAACGACATGAAGGAGAAAAATATTCCGTATATCCGTAAAAAGCATAATAAAAAAAACCTAAAATGTCTTAATAAACAAAATTATAGAAGCTCAATGTATGTAACATTATTGCGCAATGTTAAATGAAATATTGAAACACTAGCATTTACCTACATTGCTCATTCCTGTAACAACTCAAAGAACGCCATATTTATTTACTAGGGCAAGCAGCAAAGTATGCAGGTGCGAGAGTAAGGGATGTCGTAGCTTATCGCCTAACCCGGGGGGACCACTTCTGCTACGGAGAACAAAGAGCTATTTAAGCACTTTATTATTAATTAATGGCAACCATGTATCCTTCCATCGCTACCGACGTGCATAGCTCGCTAACGCCACCACATTGTTTTAACCTTGTACCAAGTGTCTAGATATCGATATTAAAACTGCCATATTGGTCTGAATAATGCAATTTGTATCGTGCACTCCATATTACGTGACATTAGGGAAAAGTAGTTCAACAACGAAAAAAACGAATTTAGTGCTCAATTAAATGTGATAATTTTATGATTCGCGGAGAAAGTAATAGTCCACTTGACAAGCTTGTGTGTTTTCCTTGGCCGTTTTTTATGAAATTCCTTCTGTCAGCTCTCAAGCGTGATTGGATGAATAAAAACGTATTTTATTAACGATTGAAAACTTGTACAAGATATATATATATAATTAATAAATTTAAAATATTTCAAAAACAAGAATACTTTTAATGTTTATACTATTCAAAGCTTTTTGCCGATAAAACAGTACCAGAATCTTTAGGAAAAGTATTCTTGTTTTTGAGATATTTTAAATTTATTAATTATATATATATATATATATATATATATATATATATATATATATATATATATATACACACAGTAAACTCCCGATTATCCGTGGGCGGTTTAACCGGTTTGAGGATTATCCGGGGTCTGCCATTGTTTTACATATATCCAGTTTTTATTTCAATCAGATTCATGTGTTTAAATTTCCAAACGGTGAATTACGACGTAAATACATATAAGGCTTATTAGAAGTTAAGATGAAGGGAATAGATATGTAAATATGTATGTACTAATTTTTACATTGAAAGGGAAGCATCCCGACGCGGGCCAGCGAAATAAAAGGGCGAGCAGACTGCTGTATATAAGAGACAATGACAAAATGCTTGGACGCCCGAAAACCTAATGTGTATAATAAGATTGTAAACAAATGTTAGCTAATCTCGGCTATAAATAGTCTAGGACGTGACATATGCATTATCTATGTCTGTCATATACATTATCGATCTTTATGGCTTTGTGACACAAGTAAACACTGTGCGACAACATGGTTAGATCTCACATTAAAGCTAAATCTATGCTCACAAAAAAAACAAACGAAAGTGACAGATTTTTTTAATATTATTTGTAAAGGAAATTAAATATGTACATACATACTTACTTTTGAAATATACTTAAAATAGTTGGACATATAAATGTACATGTTATAATACATCGACATTTTAAATTATTTTCTGTATTTCTTTGTCCTCTGAAGATTATTTGTGAATTGCATTAACCGGGGTCATTATTTGTGGAACTTATGGTATAATAATCGATTATCGATCGTTTTGCGTATTCTTTGTTCATAGCGGATTATCCGGGGAATTCGTTATCCGGCGTTGCCGGGCCACCCTATTCCACGGATAATCGGGAGTTTACTGTGTGTATATATATATATATATTGTGCAAGTTTTCAATCGTTAATAAAATAAGTTTTTATTCATCCAATCACGTTCAAATACATTTTTCTAAACCTAATGTGGATGACAATTGATGTTAATGCAGTATTTTCAATTATTTATTCAATAATTAAATTATAAAATGTGTGACGCCCAGCCGGATTCGAACTGAGAATATTCATGATCGAAGTCTAGTGCGCTTTGGCACTGCGCCAAGTTTTCAATACCAACAAAATAATTCTCAAACCTGTATATGATTTCCCCCTACCATCTGATTGTCGTCGAAACCTCCATTGTACAACTTTAAACTTTTGCCATGGTTAACCCATAATTTCAAATAGTGCTCTAGGGTAACTAAAATTAAAGTCTTCTGTGTTCACCTCCGTAGGAATTTACTTGAACATTTTTTTGTATTACTTGTTTTCTATATCAAATGGGATTGTGCAACTGCTGACAGAAATATTTACTTCAAATAAAAATTATGTAGTAAGTTAATTTAAATTATATATATATATATAAATTATATAAATTATTATATAATTATAAATTATTATATAATTATAAATTATTATATAATTATAAATTATTATATAAATTATTATAAATTATATATACATATATATATATATATATATATTAAAACAACATAGGTTCTTCAAATACAAGAATCTTTATTAATTTATATCCAAACCTTCTCGTTGGTAAACAGTACCAACATCATCAGGAATGAAAATTACAATCATATATATATATATATATATATATATATATATATATATATTAAAACAACATAGGTTCTTCAAATACAAGAATATTTATTAATTTATATCCAAACCTTCTCGTTGGTAAACAGTACCAACATCATCAGGAATGAAAATTACAATCATATATATATATATATATATATATATATATATATATATATATATATATATATATATATATATATATATATATTAAAACAACATAGGTTCTTCAAATACAAGAATATTTATTAATTTATATCCAAAACTTTTCGTTGGTAAACAGTACCAACATCATCAGGAATGAAAATTACAATCATATATATATATATATATATATATATTAAAACAACATAGGTTCTTCAAATACAAGAATATTTATTAATTTATATACAAACCTTTTCGTTGGTAAACAGTACCAACATCATCAGGAATGAAAATTACAATCATATATATATATATATATATATATATATATATATATATATATATATTAAAACAACATAGGTTCTTCAAATACAAGAATATTTATTAATTTATATCCAAACCTTCTCGTTGGTAAACAGTACCAACATCATCAGGAATGAAAATTACAATCATATATATATATATATATATATATATATATATATATATATATATATATATATATATATTTATATATATATATTAAAACAACATAGGTTCTTCAAATACAAGAATATTTATTAATTTATATCCAAACCTTTTCGTTGGTAAACAGTACCAACATCATCAGGAATGAAAATTACAATCATATATATATATATATATATATATATATATATATATATATATATATATATATATATATATATATATATATATATATATTAAAACAACATAGGTTCTTCAAATACAAGAATATTTATTAATTTATATCCAAACCTTCTCGTTGGTAAACAGTACCAACATCATCAGGAATGAAAATTACAATCATATATATATATATATATATATATATATATATATATATATATATATTAAAACAACATAGGTTCTTCAAATACAAGAATATTTATTAATTTATATCCAAACCTTCTCGTTGGTAAACAGTACCAACATCATCAGGAATGAAAATTACAATCATATATATATATAGCTCAAGTCATTGACTAATCAGTAATCTATATCATATAACTGTAATAAGTGTTATGGGTTGGGAAGTAGTATGATGTAACTTACTGTAATGTTTTCGAAAAATAAAATCCCTATTAGTGCCCCATTACACCCCTTTATTCAACCTCACCTTCTTCCTAAAGGTCTCCGAGAGTACGTGTAAGATCTGGCCACTTGGTTTCAGAGTACTTACCTACACGTATCCCCCACGGACAGGATTTATGTTACTTCCATATTCCTACCTAATATTCATAAATTTATGTTTATCCCTAATAAATAAGTAATGGCCTTGAAACTATAGAATCATGGAGGAGAATACCATTGGATACCGTTTCTGATTAAAATGCAACAGAAGTAAAATTTTAGATATTGCTCAAACATAACTATTCTCTAAAAATAGAATTTATTTCGCCGTGTTTATGTATTGGTTATGGAGGATGACAAGAATTTTTTATAAGAAGAAACTAAATGGAAAATTTACGATTTTTAAACATTTTTCATAACTGCAATACAATACATCTCGACGTAACTAAATGCAATGAAAATCAAGCTGAAGCCACTGCTGATGAAATAGTTGAAGAAAAACCTGAACATAGTTCAGACAGTGGGAGAGGCAAGAATTATCTGGATGGCGAAGGAATGGCAAGGTTGTGGTTAGAATCTTGCCTCTGTGACATGCTACCAGTCAAGGTCATAGAACCCTACTCTCTTTAGCCGCGTTGGGCTGGGTCAAGTCACAAGAATGGTTTCAATAAATCTGTATCATCACTTTATAGTGTTACGATCTTTCTTTCTTGGATTCAATAAATTATAAGTAGGTTTTAGACTAAACGAGTATTTACCCATTCACACACGTTTATGACGACTATTATTAAGTTTACACACTTGACATTCATGAAAGCCGTCAAAACACTGTTTTAATCAGGTTTAATAACAATAGTACTCTATTTACACATAACACGAAGTGTGAAGTCTCTATTAAATCCTTTACACTCTCAACTGCATTATAAACAATTACTGCTTTTCCACGCTCATCAAAGAATTTATATCGTCTTGGCGTTTCTAGTTATTTCTCGCAATAGAAGGTTCTAGAATAATATACCTATTGTGTCCGGCGTAGCGTGACTTTCCGTTTCCAGTAATTTATATTCGCTTATTGTTAGAAGGTTCTAGAATTTACAAGACGGCTTACTGTTGTGCCCTGCTGAAAGACCTTGTTTGTCAAGCAGTGTGTCATGAATCACGGATGAAACTTTGTTCGTTACAATAGAGTCAACATATCTGAGCAAGAAATATTGGATTTTACACCACGTTAGTGCCGACAAGACACAACGTTAATACGGAACTGTGAATGAGATTCGCGATAGGAGGTGGTAAATACTCTGGCAGTTGAGTATATAACTGAGAATAGAGGATAAAATGGAGAGGCAAATTCACAGACATCAGGATAGACATTCGGAATCAATTTCTAGAGTTGCATGATTTTAGGATACATGAGGCAATTAGTATTAACTTAACTAAGACATAGTCAAGAAGGAAATATATCGATTTATAGAGTAAATGTAATATTCTTGTCCAAGGCTTTCGTTCCTCCGAGCAATTATTTTTGGAGGGAACAGAATATTACTAAACAAGAAAGTAATGATTATGGAGCAGTAAAATGTCAAACAAACTGAAGGTAAAGATTTTGGAATAGAATAAAACTCAAATGCTCAAGAGGATTGAAGAACACGCAAAGAAGTCTAATACTGGAGTCATTGTATATTTGTATTTAAAAATGTCAAAAAAACGTTATTTCAATACAAAATTTTACTTATAAACATTTAAATAATAAAACTTTTCTATAAAACGTTTTTAACGTTCGTGTAGTGGATCAGCCATTTTCCAACTACTAACATCAACTCTGTGTTTAGCAGCCTCAAAAACAATTGTAGGCCTACAAATATCGGAAAAAATATTAATATTTTGCTGAGATATTTAAATTTATTTTAAAATGTTATCCTTTATTTTTTCAACAATCTCCAACTTTAAGATCCGAACGGGAAATATCTTTACCTCAGGGTACATATAAACCAAATTAAAAGTTATATGAAAATGATAAATTATACGTTTTTCAATATATAAAATATATACCTATAAACAACCCCAATACAAATTGATTAGTAAAACCGTGTTAGAGAATGGACAAAGGTAATATAAAATATATATAAATTAATATATAATAAATTAATATAAGTTAATATATAAATTAATTTTTTCATGTTATTTTCTACAAATATAAACAAAAATAATATTCCGATTAATTATGAAAAAGACGCAGCAGAAAAAAGATAGACAAAACAAAGGTAATTACATTTTAGGCATGTTTTTGGAAGTATGAAAAATAAACTTAGAAGCCACTAATTGAATTAATAGGGGAAAATTGCCAAACTACTTAAGTTTTAAACAAATGTTAAACCTTAAAAACCTTCTTTACATTAAGAAAACAGATTTGTTTACCTTAAACATTGCCAAATTCTAAATATGTAATCGAAAATTTTTTTAAAAAATTCATACAATCTTGACAGTTTAGATTTAAGAAAAACATGAAAAAATATATCTATTTATATAAACGATAAAGTTAGATTTAAAATGTAATTTCGATAACATTTTCCATTTTCCTTGACATGACACGTTTCATTGTACCTTATCTACATTTCATTTAGTTCATCTTAAAAAATTTGCTCTTTCTTAGATGTGTGACTTATTAAATGTTTACGTATTAAATGTTAGATGTGTGACTTATTAAATGTTTACGTATTAAATGTTAGATGTGTGACTTATTAAATGTTACGTATTAAATGTTAGATGTGTGACAGTTCCATTAAATTGTTTGTGCATGATGTACTTTTTAAGTTCAAGATTAGAATAAGGTGTACTTGCCTCGTCAGCACTAAATAAACTCTGTCCTTACATGGAGGATCTTACTTTTGTAAAATTTACAACTTATGAGCTTGTTTACTGGTCTTACTGAGACAATTTTTACGATTTCTTGCGTGCTACGACCTACCTGGAAGGGTCATAAACATTTTTTTGAAACAAATAAAACACGCTTTATTTAGACTTAGACAGTGTCTAAGAAATTCTCACTGCAACCAAATCGTTAACGCGTGTACAGTAGAAAGCACTGTCTATATCAATAAACAATTAATTTATGGTTTCGTTGATGTGAATTATTTTAGTAAACAACTAGATTTTTCTAAAAATATGGTCTTTGCTATGTATACAGCTAGGTACAGCTTTACACAAAAGTACTATTTTCGGCAGGTATAACACCTGTGCCCACAATCTTGCATTTAGATTAATATGCGAAACAGTTGTAAGTTCAATTAGGTTAAAACGTGGGCAAAAATAATTATTTACAATTACTTTTCAAACTGCATGCACCATGAGTAGACCTAAATAAACATATATGCTATTATGATCACATAAAAATGGCATTAAACACAACTTTAACATAATTTATAACTCTTGATAACAAACATATTTTGTTATTGTTGAAATTTATTAAACGGAAGTTAAGTCCCACAGGACTAGCGTGCCATCACTTCTGTTTACTAGCGCGCGGGCTCCAGGCCAGTTTCCACCACTTTATACATTTAATTATTTCAACTATCACATTGTTGTACAGCGCCAGACTGACTCTGCAGTAATGTACTAAGTATGTAAGGTTTTGATTGTTTAAGAACAAACAATCCCGAAACCAAACGTAAGTGTTTATGTCAGAAGCATTAAATCAAACGCCCGAGCTTTTTTGTGTTAATGCATTTCATATGCTTTGGTCATTTTATTGTTTAATGGAGCTAAAATAATATTAAAACACTGTGCAGTATATCTTATACCCGAGTTTGAACAGAGTATGTACGGCATAAACAAATACGTTACACACACATATCTAGAAACCTACAACAATCATTGTTGTACTTCTCAATCTTTGGTTCAAACCAATAAAAAGACAAGGAAAGCCTTCGGAGATCGGCGGGGCTTATGCAATTCATGTTTCAGCTGTTCGTTCCAGATATTCACTATAAAAGTGAACACTAATAAAAATAGCTCGTTCACTCAAACACGAACAATTAAGGAATTAGAAAGTATTTTGATTTAAAGCCGATTTAGCTACATTATCTTATGGAATTGTGAAGAATGTCCTGACACAAAGAAAGAACATGCTACAGGCTGCGTGTGCCTTAATATGCAAGATGGATGCCTAAACAACTGTTATTTTATGTTTTATTCCGTTTAATAGAAAGAGATTATTCAAATTTAAGGATAGGTTAGGAACAGACTACAATACTTTGCATACATATTGGAAAATCTGTCAGCCGTTGGAAAATCCACTTATTGGGCGCGGGGAACTGATTAAATTAAAGAAACAACTATTGAACAACCCCACGGCGGATGATTACTCCAAGTTCTGGATTAGACTTGGATAGGTTGATTGTACGTTTCTGGTTTAGACTTAATCTTGTTGGCTGGAATTCTGCAACAATGTTCTGTTTTGTGTGTTAACTTAAAATTATTTTACTAAAGACCTTTTTTTTGATAGAAACGCCTTTATTTACAACCGATTATTAGAACAGCTTGGTTCTAGTGAGATCTTTCTGTTTACGTTCGAGGCGTTATTAATGGAATGCATTGGTGGTTTGCAGGCCGCATTTTCACTGTGACCAGAATTGTTTACGTTGTGCTTTATTCATTGGCAAAAGTATCGTGCCATTGGTTATTTTCAAGGACTGTGTTGCAATTTGTGTAAAGATACTGAAAACGGAAAAGTTTTGTATCACTGATACTTTAAGATTATTATAAGATAGAAAGAAAACGTTTTAGAAGTACGTAAGAACTTTAAATAAACATAAAATATGTCAGGAAAGACGGAAACCTGAAACCTGGTAAGAAAGGTAAAGTGGTTATTGGAGAAAGAGCGAGAGAGAGATGATTTTAAAAAGAATAGTTTAAATAATAAAAATTTTTAACCAAATAAAATAGACAGAAAGAAGGCAAAAAAGAAATAACGTAAAGATCAAAATAAAGACAAAGTGGGAGATAGAATTATAAATGGACATAAAAAAATGAAGAGAGAATCAGAGATATCAAATATTGGTAGATATATATTTTCTTATGGAGATGTCACGCACGCACGCTTATATGCACCAAAACACACACACGCGCGCGCGCGCACTTTCCCATTACGTACAGCAAGGAATGCTCTTATTATACTTGAACGTTCTCGCAAGTTGCTTTTCAGATCAGCATTACAAAAACACTAGGACCTATATCAATATTTAACTAGACCATATGGTCATGGCATTGTCGTTTTTGTAACATACACATTCTTTGGCAAACTTTCAACCATTCACATTATGTTATACTCTTTAGCTTCATCTTTTCATAAATTATTAAATGCTATGTTTTCTAAACTTTCATATCAGTTAATTTTCAATAATTTTCATGTATTTATTTATTGTTCAAGTCTCCCGATACGAATAATTTAGCACAAGCACTTTCCGACTACAAATCGATCGAACAAAAATACAAATCTACAAAACTATCTTAGTTTTACCTGGGTACGTTATAGTGAACAAACTTTTGTAAACGTAAATAAATATGTATCACTTAATTGTAAAGTAACTGATTGCTTGAACTCGTATAATACTGTTTGTGAGTACGATTTACAGTGTGACAGAACTGTAGATACAGCGACATGCAAATGTTTTCCCAGAGAAATAAATTATCGTTTGTTAATTATTTTTTAATTTTCCAGCTGGAGTGTAAATAATTCAACCCTTCCCAACTAACTCGACGACCGGACACTTCTGTCTCTCTGGAACAGTTTCCAAGTTCATTAAGAATAAAAAATTAGTTTAACTTCTAACTTTAAGCCCGGAGCAATAAATATTTACAAACGCAATCTTCAGGCGAATCAGGACGGCCCTCAGCAAAACAAAATGACGTTAGTTGGGATATATTTTAGATGAAAGGATTTTTGATAGGAATCAGCGTGCTAGCAAAGGAATTTATTTTTTGTATAAGTGGGTCTTGCAACAATTAAATGTGGAAAAAACAGAATTATTCGTCCACTTAACCTTTATTTTACATTTAATAAATTGATGTTCACAATGTTGTTCTTGTATCTTAATCATTTATAAAAAAGAAATTATAGAGTATATAAAGAAAAAGCGGAAATACAAAAACAAAAGAGATATAAAAAAAGTAGTAGAAGAAATTTGAACACTTGCTACGTGATTTATATATATATATTTGTAGATTATGCAACACTGTTTTCTTGTATACACTTATCACTTTCACTTATGTACTTAACAAGAATCTTATATATATATATATATATATATATATATATATATATATATATATATATATATATATATATATATATATATAGGCTGCCCGTACCTCACATGTAGGCACAGTGGCGGAACTAGGCATTCCTTGTGATGAACCGATGCGTATAGCAAAGACGTTGGATCAACACCTGAAGAAGCGAGGCTCTAACACTCTAAATGGTGAAAATTGGGCACTTTGAATAGACTGACCAAGTCTCTAGCTAAACCTCGCGACTATACCAGTAAATTGGCTTGGTTGCAAAACAGTCAAACGATTATAGTTATTATGAGTTGATTTACATGGCTTGGTTGCAAAACAGTCAAACGATTATAGTTATTATGAGTTGATTTACATGACTTGGTTGCAAAACAGTCAAACGATTATAGTTATTATGAGTTGATTTACATGGCTTGGTTGCAAAACAGTCAAACGATTATAGTTATTATGAGTTGATTTACATGGCTTGGTTGCAAAACAGTCAAACGATTATAGTTATTATGAGTTGATTTACATGACTTGGTTGCAAAACAGTCAGACGATTATAGTTATTATGAGTTGATTTACATGGCTTGGTTGCAAAACAGTCAAACGATTATAGTTATTATGAGTTGATTTACATAACTTGGTTGCAAAACAGTCAAACGATTATAGTTATTATGAGTTGATTTACATGGCTTGGTTGCAAAACAGTCAAACGATTATAGTTATTATGAGTTGATTTACATAACTTGGTTGCAAAACAGTCAAACGATTATAGTTATTATGAGTTGATTTACATAACTTGGTTGCAAAACAGTCAAACGATTATAGTTATTATGAGTTGATTTACATGGCTTGGTTGCAAAACAGTCAAACGATTATAGTTATTATGAGTTGATTTACATGGCTTGGTTGCAAAACAGTCAGACGATTATAGTTATTATGAGTTGATTTACATGGCTTGGTTGCAAAACAGTCAAACGATTATAGTTATTATGAGTTGATTTACATGGCTTGGTTGCAAAACAGTCAAACGATTATAGTTATTATGAGTTGATTTACATAACTTGGTTGCAAAACAGTCAAACGATTATAGTTATTATGAGTTGATTTACATGGCTTGGTTGCAAAACAGTCAAACGATTATAGTTATTATGAGTTGATTTACATGGCTTGGTTGCAAAACAGTCAGACGATTATAGTTATTATGAGTTGATTTACATGGCTTGGTTGCAAAACAGTCAAACGATTATAGTTATTATGAGTTGATTTACATGGCTTGGTTGCAAAACAGTCAAACGATTATAGTTATTATGAGTTGATTAATATGTGCGTGCGCTCTCTACCTTTGATTTATAATATATATTATTTCATAATTAAAAAGCTATTGTTGTTTTTAAATAAACCACTAATTTTATAAATAAATATAACTTATAATATATATATATATATATATATATATATATATATATATATATATATATATCGCAATATGTATTCTTGTGTATTAATAAAGAACATAAGTCAAAATACAAATACAAGAATTATAATTGAATTTACAATTCAAAGCTTTACGTTGGCTAACAGTACCAACATCATCAGGAATATTAAACATTTTTAATATTGTTTTGTTAGCCAACGAAAAGCTTTGAATTGTAAATTCAATTATAATTCTTGTATTTGTATTTTTACTTATGTTCTTTATATATATATAGTAATCCTTGGATGATTTTTTGTTGTTGTTCTATATACACAATTAAATGACACTTTCATGAACAGGAATTTTTATTTTAATGGTCTTGATAGATTTTCGCTTATTGACAGTTTCAGCATTATCAAAAAAATTCTTGTTTTTGTTAGTGTCATTTAATTGTATATATATATATATATATATATATATATATATATATATATATATATATATATATATATATTACTATTATTATTATAATAAAAAAGGTATAGTTCTTAAATTTCGTGCTAGTAGCACATAGGTAAACGTGTTAAGGAGACTGGTGCTGCAGTGGTGGTACGAGTATACCAAAATCATACGCACCGTGGTAATTAACTGACATGAGATCTGATAACACCCCTAAACCTGGACTTAACGTGCTGCACAATTATATCGTCGTTATAAACGCATTTATTTTATCAATTTCAAACATTCATGTCACAAATTCAAAAGCTGTTATTTTAAAAAATAGTTAGTTTTGCTAATTCGTCCGGAAAGTCTGAAACACATTGTTCATTAAGATTTATAGAAAACGAAATTATAGAAATAAATTACAATATGAACGAAGGCAAAGAAGAAATAAACTAGCAGAGATGTGAGTAATGATGCAATCACCGATACACAACAGAAAACTGACGAATAATCGCATTACGGGGTTTTCTCGGGCCGCGTTATGCGTTCCCTTTTTTTCTGTGTGTGTTGGGGCGTAACTAAAGCTACTCAACAATAACCTCAAAAAAAAACAATTTAAACAAAATTATACTGAGTAGTGTAGAAAGTCCTCAAGGACCCAGGAAAAAAATTATACAATTTGGTGTTCATACATCGAAATTTAGAAAGAAAGTCATATCTAACCTCACTTTCCAAAACATTTTATAAAATCAAGGTTTTCTTATAACAATAACACTAAATTAACAGACCTATATATTTAATTAATATAATATTGTATCACTACATTACAATATATTTTTAAAGTATCTGATTAGGATAGATTTGGAGTTTCAAAAATAATAAAGTTTACTAATACACGAAGACAATTTACTAATGCATTAGAGCACGATGAAAAACGTTTATTAAGACGGAGATATTTTTTATTGTCAACAAGTTAGGTTATATTAGAAGACATATTTATTTTTTAGCCGAATCTTTCTTATGTGAATACTTTGTAACTGAATTGTAATAGATTGCATAAAACATTGTTCTTTTTTAAAAAGGGAAATTGATTTTTTAAAGTTTTTATGTATTCAAGTGAGGTTGTTTTTGTTTACCAAAAATAATTAATTTTTGAGTTGTCAGCGCCAAATTTTTTTAATTTTCTGTGTTTCTGAGAATTTGCTGTATTATCAAGTACTGTAAATGTTTTTTTTTTTGTATTATAGTTTACGTCCTGAAATCAAATAATTACTTAATTTTTTTAATATTTTAAAATATGCCACAAGTTTGTAAAATTATTAAAACTTTTCTCCACTTCGTACAGTAAACAATAGAATGGGACATAAACGTATACAGCAAGCTAGTCAATAGAATACGCGCTATATTACAGGAACTAATCGTATCTGATAACCAAAGGCAAGAATGGGACATAAACGTATACAGCAAGCTAGTCAATAGAATACGCGCTATATTACAGGAACTAATCGTATCTGATAACCAAAGGCAAGAATGGGACATAAATGTATAGAGCAAGCTAGGCAGTAGAATACGCGCTATATTACAGGAACTAATCGTATCTGATAACCAAAGGCAAGAATGGGACATAAACATATGGAGCAAGCTAGGCAATAGAATACGCGCTATATTACAGGAACTAATCGTATCTGATAACCAAAGGCAAGAATGGGACATAAACATATGGAGCAAGCTAGGCAATAGAATACGCGCTATATTACAGGAACTAATCGTATCTGATAACCAAAGGCAAGAATGGGACATAAACATATGGACAAGCTAGGCAATAGAATACGCGCTATATTACAGGAACTAATCGTATCTGATAACCAAAGGCAAGAATGGGACATAAACATATGGAGCAAGCTAGGCAATAGAATACGCGCTATATTACAGGAACTAATCGTATCTGATAACCAAAGGCAAGAATGGGACATAAACATATGGAGCAAGCTAGGCAATAGAATACGCGCTATATTACAGGAACTAATCGTATCTGATAACCAAAGGCAAGAATGGGACATAAACATATGGAGCAAGCTAGGCAATAGAATACGCGCTATATTACAGGAACTAATCGTATCTGATAACCAAAGGCAAGAATGGGACATAAACATATGGAGCAAGCTAGGCAATAGAATACGCGCTATATTACAGGAACTAATCGTATCTGATAACCAAAGGCAAGAATGGGACATAAACGTATGGAGCAAGCTAGGCAATAGAATACGCGCTATATTACAGGAACTAATCGTATCTGATAACCAAAGGCAAGAATGGGACATAAACGTATAGAGCAAGCTAGGCAATAGAATACGCGCTATATTACAGGAACTAATCGTATCTGATAACCAAAGGCAAGAATGGGACATAAACGTATAGAGCAAGCTAGGCAATAGAATACGCGCTATATTACAGGAACTAATCGTAAGGTTTATTACTCTACTGCCTGCGTTAGCGAGAGCTTGCATTCAGTCAGGAGCAGGCTGAAACGCAACTTTAATCGCTTTCTTATTTATTTCACCAAACAGACCGTCAAGTAAACTTGGACCAACATTTTACATAAAATTTGTTAAATATTTTACGTAGGCCGCTTCTTAAATTAACAGTGTAGTCGTTATGTAACAATAAAGTGACAAGGTTTTGTAGCCAACAGAAATTTCGTTGCTGTTTTACGACAAAGACAATATTAGTGTTATTATCAACGGACAGGATTTACGGAAGGATGTAGGACTAAAGTAGACAATGCAACTATAGATCAATCTTGCGGAGTAGCACTCACGCGCGCACATTTATATATTCCTCCCTTCCTGGTGAGCAATTTATTTAATAGGGGTTTCAGTCAATATGACTATCATCGCCTACGTAGTAGATGAAAGGATTGTAATTAGAAGTAGGATTGCTATAAACGCCCCTTGTAGAGGATTCAACCGTCTCATCAGGTATAGACTTCTCTATCGAGAAGCCGCATGTAGAATTCTTGTAAGATATACCCTTGTTTTCTCGAAAATCACGATTAATACGCGCGGAATATGAAGAAAGGCTGGGACCTTATTCTAAAAGTGTCTAATTCTAAAAAAGGTTGTTCAATAGCTGATTAAAAATAAACATGTTCCAATACCAGAGACCAAATGAAAAAAATATACATCCTGTAAGGGCACATACTTTCTCGCATATTACGACCCCTTGAAGGGTAGTGTATCATAAGTGTTAATATATTCCCTGCGTTCTTCTAAAATATAGTCTCTGAACATCGTATACCGTACTTGTAAAAACTTATACTCTACCCTTTCCGATGTTATTCCGCAACATTTGTAAGTCTTACACCCTTATCTTCAAACTCTGTCGAATTTTTCAATTCCTGCTATTTCACTCTCTCTCTCTACATATATATATATATATATATATATATATATATATATATATATTTACATATATATATATATTTATATATATATATATATATATATATATATATATATATATATTAAATATAGTGATATGTTTTCTTGTAATATAGTTAATAAATTAAAAATATTTCAAAAACCAGAATACTTTTAATGAATATATTTATTCAAAGCTTTTCGCCATTTAATTTTTGTAGCACATATGATTTAATTTTGTAAAAATATTTTATTAGATAATTATTTTCCTAAAGATGCTGGTAGTATTTTATCGGCGAAAAGCTTTGAATAAATATATTCATTAAAAGTATTCTTGTTTTTGAAATATTTTAAATTTATTAATATTATATATATATATATATATATATATATATATATATATTTCAAATTTTCAATCGTTAAAGAGTCGATAAAACACTCTTTATTCATTCACTCAAGTTCAGTTACATTTTTATATAACATGTAGTTGGTAACACTTTATGTTAATATAGTATTTTTAAATATTAATTTATTTATTAATTTTAATACGGTAATTAATTTTCCTTTCCGTTTTGCCATTTAATATTGTGATCTGTCATACGTAGGGGCCTATATATACAACATATTTTTATTAGTTGTAACTATTTAATAAAAGTACCTAAAATAAATTTGTCTTTGTTGACCTAAGAGTGCTTTGACTGAAAAATTGTTTATTTAAAAATAGTCGACACATTTTTATATTTTACGTTGTGTTTCCTTTGAAAAGGTATTTTTTTAAAAATATTATTATTAAAAAATATTATCTCGATAATAGTTGATTAATTTTTAGAAATGTCCAAACATTTTAGAAACGTAGAATTTACGGAGGCCACTACTATATCGGTTGCGGTGGTTAGGTTATTATCATAGATATGTTACTATTACTTTCCCTATTACATTATGAATCGAGCCTTACTTTTGGAAAAAATAGCGGTAAAACTGAAAAGTAATGCCGGGAGAGAGTTGCCTCAACATTGGGTATTCGGCGATTTGTTCAGCGAAACAGAGCAGCGGTTCCAACCGTGATGCAAAAACTTTACCACTGTAATTTAAAAAAACATATTGAGCCCAGAACAGCAATTATAAAAAGTAACATTTATGAGAACTAACCTAACCCAACTACTTCTGCGCGATGTACAATAGTGGCCTCCGTATTATACGTAAGTACTGAACCGTAATAATATTTTGTAGTTCTAGGCGGACAGCTTCATGTCTGGTACCAAATATGAAGGATAAGAACGGGTTATATATATATATATATATATATATATATATATATATAAATATATATATATATATATATATAAATATATATATATATATATATCGGATAAAGGTAGTAGCATTAAACCCCCTGGTAAAATGTATAGAGGTTTCGTAGCGTGCAAGCTAGCATTGCTGGAGGAGACATACGCTTTATCTGTCACACCCCCTTTCAAGAAGAAGGGTAGAAAGGATATGATAGAATGATCCCTGTCAGGGAGGAATAAGGGCAAATTATGGTATCTCGCGGGCAGAACAGGTTTCCAAGCGGGGCGACAGAAGTGTCTACCGGCTACTCCGCACTTAGTAATATAATAAGCCTACGTTACAATAAATATTAATTAGATTTTAAAAAATTTAAATCTCTTAAAAACACAAATAAATTCACAAAGTTCTAAACTCTAAAGCTTCCCATTTTAATATCTAACAATGTGATTAATGGTCACAGTATGTAACTACCACAATGTACGGCGTGAGAGAACACGACTCGGCACTTAGTTAATACCAGATTCTATCTCCTCATGAGATCAAAAGGCAGGCTGTGAATAAATGAAAATCTTTTTCAAAAACTATATACACTTTAAATAATATTTTATAAAAATTCATCGTAACTATACCATCGTAAAAAATTAATAATTTAATAAAAATCATCCCTCTTCGACGTACTACAATTTCGAATAAACACAACCTTATGCGCGTTTCGGATAGAGAAGGCTATAGTTAATCCAACTGTATAGACCGTAATGGAATTAGGTTATTTTTAAAACAAACTTTACCCATTTTTAAGCTAGAATTAGTATTTTTATTAACACTTTATAACGTAAAAATAAAATATAATTTTGAAGTAAATTTTTTAATTACAGTACTAATATTAAATTTCGTTATTTATTAATTAACAACAAAAATGAGTTAAAACGTTATGTAGTGTAATAATATGTATTTATTTTTTATTTACAAAATGCAGTTTTTACATTAATGTCAAAATTTCCGCTTAGTATTTGATTTATTACCGATTATTATATGTTATTATATTACCGAAAATATATGTTAAATTTGTACTAAGCTTGTTATTATTATTTTAAAGAATATTTTATTACATCCATTCAAATCTGCATACATATTTGTACTAAATAACTTTCATATTTGAAACTGTATTCGAATGTTTCTCAAATCTTAATAGCTGCACAATGTACTTTCCATGTTCACAACACGAAATGTGTCTAAAATATTATGCTTGTAAGAGGTTTTGAAAAAAAACAACAATGTGGAGAATAAATTCGTTTTTAAATACCGATTTACCATTTCAGTGGTTTGAGTGCAACATTAACTAATAGCAGTGCGTTTTAAAAACAAATAAAACATTATTTACCTGGGCAAATTTTTCTTGTGTATCCAATATTTCAAACAAGAGAGCCAATCTTTCATCCGACATTAGGAAGCCATTGCGAGGTTGCTGAAGGAGAATCTGCAGAGCCTGTGCGGCGGTTTTAGAAGGAATTGCGGAAAAAGGATGAGTACATCCCAGAAAGAATGGAGAACCACCACAGCTGACGGGTCTGAAGGGTTGTCCATGAAATGTAGGACTCGGCCTGGGCGTGGCTACTCTTATTTGGTTTTGGGTTGACGTAGGCAACGACAAGCGTCGATTCGGTAAGGAATTCGTCGTGATGAACTGTGATGAAGATATAGGCGATTTCAACAGCTGGTAGTCACTCGACGATGATGGTAATGAACGATAGCCAGAATCTGAAGGGCTGAGGGCCGAGTTGGAGGCCGGAGTCGCGATACTGTGAGGTCGACGGCCGGACATACTGCTTGATGGAACCCAAGCGTTATTTGGATTTGGAACAACATAGCCAGTACCTGAACTGGCACTGGAGGACAGACGCCTTAACGAAGAGTCGTACTCGACAGATGTAGATGCGATGCTGTGGGGGCGACGTGCATGTTTCTGTAATACAGGAGTGGGAGGGTTCCAAGAATGTTGTGTTGAAGTTTGTACTGCTGGTGTTGATACAGTTTGGGGGTGATGACTAGACATCTGCCACGATGAACCAAGGCCAGCTGGAACTGTGGAAGAATTAACAATCCCGTAAGGGCGGCTGGGATTAGGCTGAATACGATTTCCGGGAGAAGAGCTAGATATTGGAGCAGGCGGGGTATAAAACGGGAATGTAGAGATAATATTATTGTAGTCGGAAGCGCTGGATGGGGCTGAATGGTAGACAGGCCTTGTTGGCTTGTTGGGTGTTGCTTGCTCGACATTCGTACGAGCCTGAGTCGACAGACCAATATCGTTCTGATATCCATTTCTGTCAAATGCTTCCTGTGGTCTTCGGAGCAAGATATTTTCTGGAGGGATCCAGATATCCGTCGACGGAGTGAGAGTTTTTCTAGAAACGTAATTATTTTCATAAGACAGTGAACCGGTCGGAAGACTATTAGGCCGAGCTGCGGACGATGTTTTACTATTGTCTGAAGACAGAGAGGTGGGTCGGCGCGAAATAACATCGGCAGTACCTTGGCGTTTATAACTAACAGACGGTATTGTGTTTGCGGGCTGTGAAGGCGTTTGGTTTTGGGAGAGATTAAACGCAGACTGTGACTTTGGAAACTTTCTACCTTCCGTATCTTCTTCCAGCGCGTTTGTCCTTCGTCGAATAATATCCTGCAATTGCGTAAGACCTTCGCACGATCCTGTCCACGACTCGAAACCACCGTCGTCGAGATCCGCCGTAGCGGCGGCAGTGTGACTCTTGCGGAACGACAATTTCTTCGACAGTAACGACACACTCGACCCACCATTTGGAATGTTTGTTTTGGAAGAGGTATCCTTAATATCGTTCGGTTTCGAACTGTCTGCACGACTGCGAGTGCCGTTCAAGTGCCGGTCGTTCAGACTAAGCCGCCCACTGACGTTCCTGTAAAACGGGCTTTGACGAATTAACTGCAAAGTACTCGGCTTATCTTTCTTTGTTTTATTTAATTTCACTTCTTGTTCTCCCATTGGAACACTTCATAAAAAATACTAACACACCTCAGTTGTTCACTAATACTTGTAAATATTTTGTAAATAACACGTTAAAACTTTCTTAAATACCAACACTATTAAATCTTTACGAATAATCACATAATGTTTATTTATACTTAATATTGCTATACAGGCCTAAAGCACTTTATACTTTTAAAACTATAACATTAAATATAAGAACTCTAACTTTATATATATATATATACTTTACAATAGAAATAACACTGACCGTAAACTACGTTTAATATAACATTCCGAACTGAACTGCACCACTGGTGACGAGGTAAACAAACATTTCGGGGAAAGCGTGCTAAACATGAGACGGTTTGGAATGTGAGCGGGTCAAGATGCCGGAACGAACTGATTCACGTGGGGCGCCTGGCATCGCGACGGCTGCGTGTGCGCGCACTCACCACTCTGCCGTCACTGATAATGCTACGCTCAAAGTGTGCATTGGAAACAGAATTACATCCAACGCTTTGATGTAAATGTAAACAATTCAAATGTCTTCATGGATTTGGTAAACAAGTCGATTTTGAAATGAATTATTCTGTCTCCCCACTCTTTCTCCAAGCTGCAAAGAACGTAATACTGGAGATCGATTAAATATCTTAAACGTGGCTAATAATGGTTTTTAAATAGTTACATACAATTTTGAGACCATTTGGTTAGGAATGAGGATAAATTGTACAGACACGCGTCCACATACACACATAAACGCATATGTATATGTATATATATATATATATATATATATATATATATATCAAAATACAAATACAAGAATTATAATTGAATTTACAATTCTTATATATTAATATAATATATAATTAATTATATATTATTAATTAATTATATATTAATATGATAATTGTTTTCCTGAAGATGCTAACACTGTTTTAACGGCAAATATACCAAGACTCTTCATCAAGTACATCAAGTGTAAGTGATAGGTGAATAGAAGGAAACAGTGTTTTGCTAAGTTTGTATGTAAGGTTTTCTGTTTTACATAGCGTGTATAAAAGTCGCTTTAACCTGATCAACTGGAAACTAAAAGGAAGGCCGAAACTCTTAAAGCTAGAATCCCGCGCAAAACTAAGAAAAGAGTTTACAAAGATTTATTTTTATTTAGTCTTTTGTAAATATTTGTGATGTCTTGCATGTTTATTTATATAGGCCTATTGGTTTGGTTTTGGTCCGTTGTCAATACAAATATGTTGAGACCAATTTAGACGGACCAAAAACCAATAGTTTTTCCATCATTGTTTTTAAAACTTATTGTTTTAAAATTCTTTCATGTGGATAAATAATCTATAAAGAGAGAATAACTTTTTAAAAGTTTCAAAGTAATCATAAACAGCTGCAGGCATTTGATCACGTTAACAATCAGCTGTTTCACAGTCCGTAAAATAACAATGACGTTGGTAAGTGGCAACAGAAATAAAAATACCATTCAATATAAACGTACTCCCGGATTGAGGCTAATAAAGTAAACGAGAACTTGAATGTTGACCAACAATTTTGATGTATTGACGAAATTCCAATTCAGTTAAATAATGTCCCTTGGTTATACCTTCATATTATTACATTTATATATCCTCTTCTTCAACTTAAACAAAATAATGGGAAATGCGCCTTTTTTTAATACACACACACACACACACACACACACACACACACACACACACACACACACACACACACACACACACACACACACACATATATATATATATATATATATATATATATAGTTACAGTTTCTGAATGTATATTTTAACTCAACCTCAATTATAAAAATATAATATATATATATATATATATATATATATATATATATATCACATATATAGTGATAATATTATATATATATATATATATATATATATATATATATATATATATATATGTATATATATACATAATATAAATATAATAAATGTTGAATTTATGGACCAAAGGTGATGTTTGATTTGAATGGACTCGATATTTAAGCAGCAACTGCGGGTAACGGAAATATGCAATTTGGTTTAAATTCCAGGGACTGCCTACACAGCCTACCACGTGGGGTGGGTACCAACTGAGCTTATAATTTGAAAAAATTTTAAATAAAATATCAACCACAAGTGGCAACTGATCATTTAAATATTAAAGCCTGCAATTATTAATAATATATTAAATACTGGTGGCGAAATTATATATATATAATCCTCATTGGGAAGGTGGTCTTTGACTTATATCATTTTCTAAGCAAATTTATGGACGTTCATGGTCGCGTCATACGCTGTACAATAAAGGGTACAATTTGATTCCTTTCTTTCAGTCAAGATTCTAATTTTAATTGGTATTTGGGCCTTTCTATAGCGTCTTTCAACTCACGGTGGGTATTGCAAACTAAGCCAGTTAATCTACTAAAACTATGTATGCAACGCAACAAAGCACAGCTCTCTATAAAACTTTATTAAAGCAATGCTCTCTACTTGCTTTATTCACTCTTAATTCCAATAATATCCATAATAATATGCATAAGTGCCACTTCAATATATTACATTTCCAGTTGAAGCGCGTTTTGCTGTGCAATAACAAGTCACACATGAGAACTAAATGTAACAGACACTTTTTACAGTTATATTTGTAATAGTTTTCTCTGAAAGTGATTATTCTGCAACTAGAATGTACATAAAAAAGTTTTTCCATGGCCAACTGTATGTAGCTTTTTTAAATGGAAGTTCTTTGAGGCGGTTTAGTAATATTAAAACTAAGAGAAATCTCCATTATAGTTTACAAAGAACTCCATAATAGTGATAACTAACTTATAAAATATATAACACTTAATTCTATAAGTACAGTACCTTTACAGTACATATATGTCAACTGATGTACGTTGTACGATTACATTCTCACGCCTATGTTACAGTGCCTTGAATACAAGCAAACCCAACATTCTTTCCAGAAGTGTAGGCTTACTTATAAAAAAAAAGTGCGTGAGGTTTAACCGTGTCACTGACCTTGAGATCGCTTGGGTGGACTGGGCTGCAGTGCGGGGTCAAAACCCAAACCTTCAGAAAACATCAGTGTCGTGTTTAAAGTGAAAACAGCTCTAATTAACTAAATGATAATACTGTAATAGTTTGATGTAGACACGATCTTTAAATGTGTTGCTCTGCTTCTGCAAAGAAAGAGACGCGATTACGAAAGAGGCGATGTACGGATTGTATAATGTTTTCAGTTAGGCTAGTAGTCAAATGCCAGAGCAGAACGAGCACACCGTTAAACCTCACGCACTGTACAATTAGTATACTGGAAAGTGAACATTTTAATTGAATATTACAAATATACCGTGCCATGATGATGATTTATTTAATATTCCTTTCTCTAAACCGTCACCTACGGGAAGATGGGTATCGTAATAGCAACTTCCTAGAAGAACACTCTCTAATTACTCTCTTGGAGTTTAATTTTTTATTGCGTAGTGTTTTCGGCCTTTGGTAATACTTATTTGCATTCTGAGGACAACTCTTCATACGCACTATTTATCAGTTTCTATTCGAATAGGCTTTTGGTTTCACGTCCCGTAAACACAGGCGTGCACGATACGCCTCCTAAAATCCCTTTCTCTCAAAACTGACATTAGAAACCCTATTTTTTTCTACATACTCTCGAACCGGTTGGAAGACTGGTGCGGCTCGTCGGTCAAACCTTAGAGCGGCGAATGAGGAGCCGAACCCCTTCTCGAGTCTACCCCCGTACACGTAAACTTGTTGACATCAACCAAGTTAGCACGCCGGCACAAACGTTGTGTATGGCGCCCTTAAGACGATCCTTCGCCCAGGACAAACCTTAGAGCGGCGAATGAGGAGCCGAACCCCTTCTCGAGTCTACCCCCGTACACGTAAACTTGTTGACATCAACCAAGTTAGCACGCCGGCACGAACGTTGTGTATGGCGCCCTTAAGACGATCCTTCGCCCAGGACAAACCTTAGAGCGGCGAATGAGGAGCCGAACCCCTTCTCGAGTCTACCCCCGTACACGTAAACTTGTTGACATCAACCAAGTTAGCACGCCGGCACGAACGTTGTGTATGGCGCCCTTAAGACGATCCTTCGCCCAGGACAAACCTTAGAGCGGCGAATGAGGAGCCGAACTCCTTCTCGAGTCTACCCCCGTACACGTAAACATGTTGACATCAACCAAGTTAGCACGCCGGCACGAACGTTGTGTATGGCGCCCTTAAGACGATCCTTCGCCCAGGACAAACCTTAGAGCGGCGAATGAGGAGCCGAACCCCTTCTCGAGTCTACCCCCGTACACGTAAACTTGTTGACATCAACCAAGTTAGCACGCCGGCACGAACGTTGTGTATGGCGCCCTTAAGACGATCCTTCGCCCAGGACAAACCTTAGAGCGGCGAATGAGGAGCCGAACCCCTTCTCGAGTCTACCCCCGTACACGTAAACTTGTTGACATCAACCAAGTTAGCACGCCGGCACGAACGTTGTGTATGGCGCCCTTAAGACGATCCTTCGCCCAGGACAAACCTTAGAGCGGCGAACGAGGAGCCGAACCCCTTCTCGAGTCTACCCCCGTACACGTAAACTTGTTGACATCAACCAAGTTAGCACGCCGGCACGAACGTTGTGTATGGCGCCCTTAAGACGATCCTTCGCCCAGGACAAACCTTAGAGCGGCGAACGAGGAGCCGAACCCCTTCTCGAGTTTACCCCCGTACACGTAAACGTGTTGACACCAACCAAAATGGCGCGCCAGCACGATCCTTATGTATGGGGCCCTTAAGACGATCCTTCCCCCAGAGTGAACCTTAGAGCAGCGAATGAGGAGCCGAACTCCTTCTCGAGTCTACCCCCGTACACGTAAACTTGTTGACATCAACCAAGTTGGCGCGCCGGCACGAACGTTGTGTATGGCGCCCTTAAGACGATCCTTCGCCCAGGACAAACCTTAGAGCGGCGAACAAGGAGCCGAACCCCTTCTCGAGTCTACCCCCGTACACGTAAACTTGTTGACATCAACCAAGTTGGCGCGCCGGCACGATCCTTATGTATGGGGCCCTTAAGACGATCCTTCACCCAGGAACAAACCTTAGAGCGGCGAACGGTAGGGACGGTCTATGTTATAAATACAGAATTAAGTTACCAGGTTTGTAAACCCTATAGGACAGATGCACTCGGACTAATACGAAACCTCCATCGAGCACTTGTGGTATTTGTGAGTAAGTCTGCTAAAGTATAATCCTCTTACACTCTCCGGTCTGCCGCAGTGTTCCGGGATTGTTTATCGGGTTACGTTTGCGCCGCAATGAACCTTTATACCTAATGTCATTCCACTACCAATTATTTCTAGTTAAGAAACTCACAAAAATATTTATAAAACTATGTTTGAAGTTTCTCATTAATGTAGCACATTGATATATATCCTCTGTTGTGGAGGATTGATGAAAAGCTTTTATATATTTATAAACATTCTTAATAATGAAATATTTTTATCTTAATAAATATATAATTAACAAAAGCGTCATCTACAGTACACACACAGATGTGTCTACAATATTTAGACGTATTTGCTGGCGTAGCATTGCCATGGTACAGTAGTATTATTTAATAGTAATGCTTTCTTGTTTTCATTATTTTAAAACACGTTTGTAACACGTTATTTTAAAACTCAAGTTACAAGATGAATTGATGAAAAGTCAGGAGTTTCATCACGAAAACAGAAAAACAAAAGCAGAGATAAATTAAATGCTTTCTAATTTATGCATGCGGTAGCATCACGGGACGTTATCTCGGAAAAATACTTGAGTCAGCTGACAATATCGGATGTTTTCTATCAGGAGTACATTCAAGTGCCGGAAGTCATAACACAAGCAAAGCTTTCCTTCTCTTATCCCAAACGCCCCCACTTGAGATCTTCATCTTTAGTCCGGTGTTAAAATAGACGCACGAAGATTTAAATATTTCATAAGTTCTTGAACAAAAACTGTTAGGGATTGTTATTTCACGTTGCAAATAAATCTTAAAATATTCCTTGAAATTTTTAAGAAGGATCACACAGATAGTTTAAACTACGATCTCTAATTCGTTTTTAACTGTTTAACGTTATTTATTGTCTTCCTTCTGAGTATCAGAATTAAATTTAGTATGGGATGTATTTATTTTCTTAAATTCATAATTAAATGATGCTAATTTTTATAAACAGCAGCTATTAGTAAAAATAAAACTAGTTTGATATTACTTTTTTTTTATTATCCTCTTAAAAATAAAAATTAAGCAACTAAGGAAGTTCTGAATTTTTTTTAATCCTTGGTGGACTCAGTCTTTTAAAAAAAGCCTACCTAAAATGGATCTTAATGCGCCCCACATAACTAGGACTGTAAGGGAACGATATTCATAGTTCCTTCCACTACCCTTCCCTTACGTTCACTAGTATGGTATGCGCCACATAGCTTGTAGTCTAGAGGGCTTAGTCATAGTTCCTTCCACTACCCTTCCCTTACGTTCACTAGTATGGTATGCGCCACATAGCTTGTAGTCTAGAGGGCTTAGTCATAGTTCCTTCCACTACCCTTCCCTTACGTTCACTAGTATGGTATGCGCCACATAGCTTGTAGTCTAGAGGGCTTAGTCATAGTTCCTTCCACTACCCTTCCCTTACGTTCACTAGTATGGTACGCGCCACATAGCTTGTAGTCTAGAGGGCTTAGTCATAGTTCCTTCCACTACCCTTCCCTTACGTTCACTTGTATGGTATGCGCCACATAGCTTGTAGTCTAGAGGGCTTAGTCATAGTTCCTTCCACTACCCTTCCCTTACGTTCACTTGTATGGTATGCGCCACATAGCTTGTAGTCTAGAGGGCTTAGTCATAGTTCCTTCCACTACCCTTCCCTTACGTTCACTTGTATGGTACGCGCCACATAGCTTGTAGTCTAGAGGGCTTAGTCATAGTTCCTTCCACTACCCTTCCCTTACGTTCACTTGTATGGTATGCGCCACATAGCTTGTAGTCTAGAGGGCTTAGTCATAGTTCCTTCCACTACCCTTCCCTTACGTTCACTTGTATGGTATGCGCCACATAGCTTGTAGTCTAGAGGGCTTAGTCATAGTTCCTTCCACTACCCTTCCCTTACGTTCACTAGTATGGTACGCGCCACATAGCTTGTAGTCTAGAGGGCTTAGTCATAGTTCCTTCCACTACCCTTCCCTTACGTTCACTTGTATGGTATGCGCCACATAGCTTGTAGTCTAGAGGGCTTAGTCATAGTTCCTTCCACTACCCTTCCCTTACGTTCACTAGTATGGTATGCGCCACATAGCTTGTAGTCTAGAGGGCTTAGTCATAGTTCCTTCCACTACCCTTCCCTTACGTTCACTTGTATGGTATGCGCCACATAGCTTGTAGTCTAGAGGGCTTAGTCATAGTTCCTTCCACTACCCTTCCCTTACGTTCACTAGTATGGTACGCGCCACATAGCTTGTAGTCTAGAGGGCTTAGTCATAGTTCCTTCCACTACCCTTCCCTTACGTTCACTTGTATGGTATGCGCCACATAGCTTGTAGTCTAGAGGGCTTAGTCATAGTTCCTTCCACTACCCTTCCCTTACGTTCACTTGTATGGTATGCGCCCCATAGTTTGTAGTCTAGAGGGCTTAGTCATAGTTCCTTCCACTACCCTTCCCTTACGTTCACTTGTATGGTATGCGCCCCATAGTTTGTAGTCTAGAGGGCTTAGTCATAGTTCCTTCCACTACCCTTCCCTTACGTTCACTTGTATGGTATGCGCCACATAGCTTGTAGTCTAGAGGGCTTAGTCATAGTTCCTTCCACTACCCTTCCCTTACGTTCACTTGTATGGTATGCGCCACATAGCTTGTAGTCTAGAGGGCTTAGTCATAGTTCCTTCCACTACCCTTTCCTTACGTTCACTTGTATGGTATGCGCCACATAGCTTGTAGTCTAGAGGGCTTAGTCATAGTTCCTTCCACTACCCTTCCCTTACGTTCACTTGTATGGTATGCGCCACATAGCTTGTAGTCTAGAGGGCTTAGTCATAGTTCCTTCCACTACCCTTCCCTTACGTTCACTTGTATGGTATGCGCCACATAGCTTGTAGTCTAGAGGGCTTAGTCATAGTTCCTTCCACTACCCTTCCCTTACGTTCACTTGTATGGTATGCGCCACATAGCTTGTAGTAGTTTTACACTTATAGAGGAAAGACGTGGCAGGTGAGAGACGAGTACTGTACTCATATTTAATAGTAAAAATGCCTAAAAGGAAATATTTTAGTTACGACTCGCAGTAGTAGTACGACAGTAGTAAGGTGACATCGTCGCCGAAACTAGTCTGTTGTGATTAGTGTGTGTTTATTAAAATTTAATTTTTGGTGATATTTTGACTTTTACCTTTAGGAAATATATTACCAAATAATTTTTGTTTATTATGATAGCTTTTCGCGGGCCGGAAAAAATCTGTTCGTGGGCCTAATGTGGCCCGTGGGCCGTAGGTTGGAGGTCCCGGATATAGAGGCATAAACGTGGAGTTCCACACGCAGTATAAACGCTCGGTATAGGTTCTAGCCCACCCCAGATTCTAACGATCCTACACCAACCAGTTGCCCCCAAAGTTAGCACTGAAGTCTCACATGTTTAGTACCGCCAGAGGTTTTAATGATGGGAAATTCCTCCAGAATACATAAAACCTTCACAAGTGTAGCCAACTCTGTTCACTAATGGTGATGTTGCCTGGAAAGCACAAAGTTTGTCTAAACATTACAATAAATAGCAAAAGAGACTTAAACAATTAAGTGAATATGCATGGATTCAACAAGGATAGATTCACGTGCACTCGGTAAGTGTGAAATCTTAGAGGCTCCGGTAGAGATAGGTATATATATATATATATATATATATATATATATATATATATATATAGTAGCGCTATCAATAACTGGATTGGGAAGAATAAACGAGCTTTTATAGAATGAAGGAGTAAGGACAGCAATTTTATTGTGAACTTATTCTTTCTATATTAACGTGAGAATATGGGTTTCTATTTATCTAAGCGTTTGTTGCATACAAATGGAAACTGGTGACAAAAGGTGTTGTCTGAAAGTGGGAACTAAATTCAAGACAGCCGTGTTATTTAACTGTTTAATAGGTTCAGTAGAAAGGAAGTACTAACGATTTTGTTAATATTACGTGTTTTAAAAACCTATCGATAAAGCATTTAAACCAATACATTGACATCATAACACTCTTAGTGAATCCACTAAATAAGACAAGTTAAAACTTTATAATGTTATTACAAAGACAAATAATAAAAATTACATAACTAACTATTCGGTAAAAAATAGTCGTAAACTGCACCAAATCCGAAATTCTGCATAATTTCGTGTTTGAAACAACTGTTTGCACACATAATGATTTATTTAAAGAAGTGGTGTACGCTGTTGCGTAGAAGCCACAGAGGTATGATAACTTGTCATAACAATGACGTCACCGTAACAAGCTTCTAACTAACGATACGCCCGGGACACGGGATATATCTCAGCTGAGATTATTTATTTATAAGCATACGCCAATGCCCGTAAATAGTTTACGGGTCCATCCATCTTACTCTGCTGGAAAATCTGAGACGTTTAGAGGTTCCGGCCACACGTGAATTGAATCTAAGTGGAATAAACACTCGATCTTAAAACAGTTACACCGAATTTAGAAATGTTAAAGAACTTTATGAGTTCTTACAGGAGTAAGAAAAGGAGAATAAAAGTCAGTTTTTAAAGATAAATAAATGCTTTGCGTTAAAATATAGATTAATTGACAAAGACTAATCCACTCCGACATTTTCGTTCTTAAACAACCCACTTAGAAATACACTCTACATACAATATAAACATGTTGAGCATTACAAAACATAGTCGTTAAAATTTTAATATGACATTTTTTAAAGCCAATTTCTTAAATTTTTTTTCAGCTTTTTTTTAAATTTCATAATTACAACTAATTTAATTATGTATATACTTGTCCAGAATGGACAATATTAAGTAGCAAAATAGAAAGCCGATTTCCTTAAAATTTTCCACTTTCCTTTCTAGCCATGGTGTTGGACTATTAATTTTGTTTGTTACTATTTATATGCTTTTTCTTTTGTTTGTCGCTTGCATTGTGTTGTAGTTTCTGGGAAAGTTGGCTCTGTGGAAAAAACGCTAAACTTTGAACATGAAGATATTCACTTCGAATCCGATCTAGACCCGTCAAATTTTTATAATTTAATTACTATAAATTTATGAAAATACTAGTTAGTCAATCGTAATTCAACATAAATATGATGTTGCGAGATCGAGTTAAATAAATCTGGCAATCGGTTAGTTTACGTACTAAAAGTAATTAAAGGAAAATACCTGAAGGTCAACATAAGCTCGATTAAGAATATATATATATATATATATATATATATATATATATATATATATATATATATATATATATATATATCGCAATATGTATTCCTGTGTATTAATAAAGAACTAGGTACAAATACAAATACAAGAATTATAATTGAATTTACAATTCAAAGCTTTTCGTTGACTAACAGTACCAACATCATCAGGAATATTAAACCTATATTCATCATGTTTAATATTCCTGATGATGTTGGTACTGTTAGCCAACGAAAAGCTTTGAATTGTAAATTCAATTATAATTCTTGTATTGACTTAGTTCTTTATATATATATATATATATATATATATATATATATATATATATATATACACACACACCTATATTTATATACACCTCTATTTACGTAATTTAGCAAAGTTTAATAAAAAAACAATGAATCTTTAATTAATCTTTTATTCGTTAAATCTTTAATCACCGTTTTTTTATTTCGGCCAAGTAGCAATCAGATAACAAACAAATGTCAATACTTTTATGAAGAGTACGTAGTCTAAATTTTACACAATTATTACATTTTAATTAAGAAATGGTATTTTTATTAGCCAATTTCTATTTCAACCAGGTTTAAACAATTTAAAGAGTATGCATTTCTTTATTTCACAAAAGTAAATAGCCATCAGATAAATTTTAGGTTAATATTTACATACATACATACATATATATATATATATATATATATATATATATATATATATATATATATATATATATATATATATATTCCAGTTCTTCTGGAATTGTAAGAAGTAGCATCAATGATGCCAACGTTTATTTACAGTATTAATTATCAACCACTGCTACCATCATATTATCTACCTACTAATATTAAATAATAACTCTTGTTCTTTTTACACTACAGTATTTGTTTATACAATAATGTAAATAGTTTAATCGATAGGGGTGAATATTCAGAGCTACAAAATCTATAAACATATTTATAAATAAACGTAAATCTACGAATCAAGGCTAATACAGGTTGCCAATTTGAATGGTAGCAAATTGAGCGTCCACTGTGATTGGCGCCGGGCAATTATGCAGCAATTACCCAGTAATCAGCACAGTAATGACAGTTTGCCTAGCTTCGCCTGCAGCTGCTCAGCTCAGTCTTTGGCTGGTCAACTTGTCTGATTTTATTTCGTAGAAACCTGAACTTGAATGTAGCTTGGGCATTGCATGACGTAAATACAAAGTAGACAGACAATATTCTTTTAGCATGTCTTTGAAAGAGATGAAAACGTAAACAAGAGCTGTGGTGGATTATCTTACTTAACCACGAAAGTTATCCAAAATATAAAAATTATTAATCGTACCAAATTTCGTTCTGTTCTTAACTTGTGGGCTGTAATCGGGAATTTTTTTCGAATGAAAGGATTGACCCTGGAAGGACAGTGATTATGTGGTGATGTTTTGATAATTCAAGATAAAACATCCTCAAACATCAAAACAAAAAATATACTGGGAATTTCACAAGCACGACAGGTTCTGCTTACAATCTTACTTGTCATTAAACATTTTTAGATTCGAAATTTAGGTTTTGTAACTCTAAGAGCCACCCCTAGGTCCTTCTTATGACAGAAAATTACTTTATGTAAATTTAATCGGTCTTTTGTTGAAAAACTAACAAATAAAATATCGTTAGAAGCAGTATACCTGTATACTTGTACACTTGCACTCATAGTAACTGAGAGTTACGGTCTGAGCTAACAATGCCCCATAACTTCCAAAAAGGCGTCTTCGTACTGTAAGAATTTAAGTGCTACCATAGACAAGGTGTCATATTATTAGTATAGATCTATAGAAAATAGCTGTATAATAGTGGCTCAAAGTGACGGTAGTATCAGATAATATATGTTTATATTCATTATAATTAGATATGGTACTAAAGAATGAAATTCTAAATAATAATTGTCCATATATATTTGAGTGCATTTTCCTGCTTTTCCTAGCGTTACAATATTTTCAGAAATATAACGGAGAATATTGTAAGGTTAGGAAAGGCAGAAAACTGTAGCCTACTCAAATATAAAGGAAATAAAATTCTATTCTAGTCCTAGAAATATTAAAACTTTTATGTATTAACTTTATATTTTCTAAAAAAACCTGGTTATGAAATTTTCAAGACATAGACCTACATTTTGTAAACAATGTTTTTCGAAATTCATAAAGATTAAGTTTATAAAGTAAAATTATTAACACTACAGAAATAATGAAAATCGTCTCCCAGCTGTTGTGACAATCAACTTCATGAGAATTACTCAGTGAATATCGTGTTTGTTTTTATTTAAAGGGAAGTAAGGTTCCACGACATATTATACATATAAATATTGGTACAAAGTATCGTATTTTTTTAATCTAAATCTGTCAATATTGGAAAACATTTGAAAAGTGTAAAACTAGTTTTCGAGCCGTTTATCTGTATAACCAGCTAATGGGGATAAAGAAATTGTCCATTGTGTACACACTACCCTTTGTGTATTTCTTTAACACATTCGAAAAAATATAAAATATAATTTATTTTTACTGATTAGATTCACGTCTAATTAAATAACATAACTCATTTTATTAAAGATTAGACTTACATGTCTAATTTGCCTGCATCTAATTTAGAATTTAACCGATGAAATTAATTTGTAAAGAAATGTAATTTGTTAATGTCTACTCGGTGTTTTGTGTAAAATTAAAATTTATTGTCTATATATTACATTTAAATAACTGAACACGCACCTTCCAACTGGTAACACTAATTTTATTGATAAAAAATGAATCCTTGTCCATCATATAATGAATGACTTGTTACTGCTATCTAGTTCACATATTTCATATTGTGACGTCAACAAACTTTGATAAAGTGGGCGGGACGATATGCACCAACAGCAGATGATGTATTTCGTTTGCTGTTCGTGGAGAAGAATATGTTAGGAGAGTTGTAATGTTTTTTTTTATTTCAATGATAGGAGAAAATTCCTGTAGCAAAGTTTTAAACTTTTGTAGTTGTACAACTACAGTCGGTAGTGTTACAATTTTTAGTTAATTAATAATAATTTTGTATAACTGTAAAGAAACATATACTACTTCTAATTACTAGTTATTTTAGGAGAAAATAATTTCATGTTCAATAACATAAATTTAATAACTGTTAAAATTATTAATATACAATAAAGAAGAGTAAAATATTACGTACAATTCTGTATGTTTATGAAAATAATAACTTTCATTAAAATATTAATTGTATTTGTAAAGTTTTAAATAAAACCCATTAAACTAACACAATACAGAACGTCATGTTACGTAATTTATCATAAATTTATAAACCTTTCAAAATTACGATTTATATATTGATTATTGATTAATACTTTTTATTGATTAATATATATATATATATATATATATTAGATATTATTATAGATAATAATTTTTCCTGAAGGAGCTGGTACTGTTTTATCGGCTAAATGCTTTGAATAATAACTGTATTAAAAGTATTCTGGTTTTTGAAATATTTTTAATATATATATATATATATATATATATATATATATATATATATGTATGGTGAAATAAAATAATTTTCATAAACAAGAATATACGAGTATTACTTCATTTTATTGTTGATTGAAGCTTTTCGCTAATTTACATTATTAGCATTTTCAAAATTTATAAATCACTGTCCACTTATGTGACTAGAGTAAGACTGTTGAATATAATTGTACTATGCTCAGTAAACCCGGTATCAGTTACCTTATCTTTTAGATAAATATACTTTAAAATTTCCATTTGTCCTAATCTTATATTTTTAAAATGTCATCGAATATGCTGAAGATTGTATTATGTTTTGATTTAATCTGGACTTGTTCCTCTATTAGTGTGTTCTTAATTTTATTTTCATATATCTCTAAGTTTTCTATTATATTCATTTTTAAGCCTTTTTGTACGTGTTTAATTAATTTCATATTACTAGTATCTGGAAAATCATGATTTCTTTCTATACAGTGTGTTGCAAGATTAGATTTATAAATATGTGGTTTTTAAAATGCATTTAAATGTTCTTTGTAGCGGTCTTTTATTTTATTTTATTTTTTTTTTGTCCTATATAACATTTTTGATACCGTTTACTGAGCATAGTACAATTATATTCAACAGTCTTACTCTAGTCACATAACTGGACAGTGATTTATAAATTTTGAAAATGCTAATAATGTAAATTAGCGAAAAGCTTTAATCAACAATAAAATCGAGTAATACTCGTATATTCTTGTTTATGAAAATTATTTTATTTCACCATACATATTCAACAAGAAAACATAATTCATCTAAGGATTACAATATATATATATATATATATATATATATATATATATATATATATATATACTTTTAATTATTGTTTCTTTTAAATTTATTAGTTTATTTTTACCGCAGTTTAATTACTAATTGTTTTAAAATAAAATAATGTAAGTTAAAGTTTAGTAAATGTAATACACTTTTAATTATGTACAGAAAGCAACATAGGCTACGAGTAAAGAATATATCTTGCATTAAATCTTACGTTTGCACTTTAATCAAATTTACAATATTTCTTAATATAAAAAAATTCCTTTTAAAATGAGTTAAACATAACCTTCAAATGACCTCTAAGTAAATACTTTAAAACATTTTTGTTAAAAATCAAATAATAACGTAGATGAATAATTTGCAAGTGTAACGTGTATTGCTATGTCTTCAAATGTTGCCTACAACTTAGTTAAGATTTCCTAGTTAATATATTTAATTGTTTCAAACAATAAAGAGAGAAAAATAAAAGGCTAAGGTAGGTTAAACAATTATGTGAGAGCAATTAGGAGTAACAATGACAGCACTGGGAAGGGTAATTAGAGTAAAGGGTGGTTTTATCCTTACAGTTGGCTAAACGTTTAAGCATCAACTTTCTGTCCAGTTACACTTTATACGGAACGGCAGAAACTAGTGCGATTTACTACGATTCTCTATAACGTTGTCAAAGTACTACGTATTTATCGAAGGCGTCATTATTTAGGTAATACAAATATACAAATTACAGAGCACATTAACCAACTGAATACTTAACAGCTAGTGAATAATTTTAAATGGTGCAAACTGTTATATATATATATATATATATATATATATATATATATATTGTTTACTGAAGTATTTACAATTAAATAAAAATTACAGTATTTTGCGACTTAGTCTCAAAAAAGTTGTTTATGCAAGCAATATTGGCCTTACCGACTCGCAATTTTTCAATACGTCAAACAGAGAACTAGGAGTACTATTAATAGTAAAACAAAGTAATTTAGCAATTTTTAGTACAATGTTTTTGTGGCAGCTCAGTATTTATATGTTGATCAAGTTTTGTGTCTACCCCTGATTTTACATCCCTCCATATTCCTTATGTGGTTCGATCGTCTTCATCAAGGTTTTTCTGTCAAGTATAAAACGATTAAGAATAATCTGTTCCAACAAGATTCGGAAGAGCTCAGGAGAACCGTGAGAACAAATGGCAGCCACATTAAACTTAACAAACCGTAATAATTTGTTGTCTCTTAGGCACACACAGGCACGCGAGCGCGGACTCTCGCACTGACACCCATCAATCTACCTACACCCACACAAACCTACTCGTTATGTATATACATTATGTATTTTCTCTCGTTCTCTCTTCTTGTGTGTGTGTGTGTGTATGTGCGACTGCGTGTCCGTTGCTGTTCTGCGTTGTTGTTGTAGTACGTTGGTGTTGTTGTGCGTTGTTTTTGGTGTTGTTGTTGTAGTATGTTGCTGTTGTTGTGCGTTGTTGTTGTTGTTGTTGTACGTTGCTGTTGATGTGCGTTGTTGGTGTTGTTGTGCATTGGAGTTTTGTGCGTTGTAAGTGTTGTTGTTGTGCGTTGTTGGTGTTTTGTGCGTTGTAAGTGTTGTTGTTGTTGTTGTTGTGCGTTGCTGTTGATGTACGTTGTTAGTGTTGTTGTGCGTTGTTGGTGTCGTTGTTGTGCGTTGATGGTGGTGTTGTTGTGCATTGGTATTGTTATGCGTTGTAAGTGTTGTTGTTGTGCGTTGTTGGTGTTGTGCGTTGCTGTTGATGTGCGTTGTTGGTGTTGTTGTTGTGTGTTCCTGTTGTAGTGCGTTATAGGTGTTGTAGTTGTGCGTTCCTGCTGTTGTGAGTTGTTGGTGTTGTTGTTGTGTGTTGCTGTTAATGTGAATTGTTGGTGTTGTTGTTGTGCGTTGCTGTTGTTGTACGTTGTTGTGCGTTGCTGTTGTTGTGCATTACTGTTGGTGTGTATTGTGGGTGTTGATGTGTGTTGCTGTTGTTGTGCATTATTAGTGTTGTTGTTGTGCGTTCCTGTTGTTGAGCGTTGTTTTTGTTGTGGTGAATTGTTGTTGTTGTTGTTGTTTTGCGTTGTTGTGCATTGTTGGTGCTGTCGTTATGAGTTACTGTTGTTGGAAGTTGTTGTTGTTGTGGTGAGTTGTTGTGCTCTCGTCGTCGTTTGTTGTTGTTGTGCGAAGTTGTTGTTGTCGTTGTTGTGCGTTGTTGTCGTCGCCGTCGTTGTTGTTGATAACCATAAGGGAGACCACTTTATAGTATTAATGAAAAACTATACAAGATCTGTGGGTATGTCTATAAATAAGTAACTTATATTACTTTAAAAAATATTACTTCGGTTGAAATAATTAAAACATCTACAAAGCGGGTAAGCACACTTTGCCATTATTTTGTTTAATAAATACAAAAAACAGAGGTACTTTTAAACGTTATTTTATATGGATTAAAGGCGCAAGTGCATATTCTTATGATAGATATGGATACAGGTAGAAGAGATACTAGAAGTACCCCATTCTTTATGGGGGTGAAAAAGAGATGTCTACAGGATGCAACTTCTTGGAAGCAAAAGCAATGTTAAGAGAGAATTAAGCTTGCCTACAGTAATGACACTGCGAAAAAGGGTGTCTAAAAATGAATTGGATTTTAAAAATTAATTCCTTTAATCATGTCCTCTTAAACAGGTAATTATTCCACAATATTCCTATTGAATGCAATCCCAGAACGCGCGGGTATGTATAGTATATTTACAATATAGTGAAAAACAAATATCAGCAGGAAAAAATCCAAAGTTAAAATAATTATATAACTATTGAGCATTCGTGTATTGGCAACGAAAGTAATTTATTCTTTTTAATGCTTCTGAAAAAAAGCGACGTTAGCAAGAACAAATTTTAGGTTAATAAATCTTTCAATAGATGTGAAACGGCGAGGAAATCAATCATCCACAATACGAAGAGAGTCTCTAATGACGTCATGCACTTCTAGCAATACATGAAAGATTCTATTCACTGTACCGAAGCCTCTCGAGATATTATACTGAATATTGGAATTATTTTATGACTAGAAACCGAGTGACGACTCTCGTTTTCACGCTCTGGATTAAAGTTAATGTCGAAGTGAAGCTAATACTTCATTAATAATTTCATTTATTAATGTTTGTAACACGTTACAGCATATATATATATATATATATATATATATATATATATATATATATATATATATATATATATATCCTTCTTCGATGCTAACGGAATTGCTTGTTAAATGAAACTAGCATATTTTTCAATGTCTACTATATTAGTTCACACACTTTATATATATGTAGGGTTCACACACACACATACTATATAAATAAATAATTAAATATATATATATATATATATATATATATATATATTAAAACAACATAGGTTATTCAAATACAAGAAAATTTATATAGGATATAAATTAATAAATATTCTTGTATTTGAATAACCTATGTTGTTTTAAATTATTAAACAAAAAAACGTATTTTATATATATATATATATATATATATATATATATATATATATATTCAAGATTAAATAATATACACTAATTACAGGAATTAATTTATTGAATAATACACTCAAAGCTTTTCGTTGGTTGATATTACCAACAACCTGAGGAATTACTGCTGATTACTGCAGTAGGATTACTGCTTGGAGTAATTCCTGAGGATGTTGGTAATGTCAACCAACGAAAAGCTTTGAGTGTATTATTCAATAAATTAATTCCTGTAATTAGTGTATATTATTTAATCTTGAAAATAATTCTAACAGGAAAACCTATTTAATATTTTACATATATATATATATATATAATACATAATATGTATATTTACATAATATATATATAAAATTATTAATATATATATATATATAATTATATAATATATTTTACATAATATATATATATATATATATATATATATATATATATATATATATATATATATATATATATTAAATATGGTGATATGGTTTTTTGTAATATATTTAATAAATTAAAAATATTTCAAAAACAAGAATACTTTTATTGCACTGAAAGATAATTATTTTCCCTATTTTATCGGCGAAAAGCTTTGAATAATATATGCAATAAAAGTATTCTTGTTTTTGAAATATTTTTAATTTATTAATTATATATATAAATATATATATATATATATATATATATATATATATATATATATATATATATATATACAGTATATCCTTTTCAAATTGACAATCGTTCATAAAATAGTTCTTCATATACATTTTGTTTCAACTTGTATTGGAAAACGTAATCATTTAATCCTTTAATTTGATTTTATTAGAGTTTTTTCAAATAATAATTAATTAACTAATATTTAATTGTTTAATTGTAATAAATAATGTCGATTCCTATTTTGTTACTTAATATTGTGATTCCTTCACGTGTATAGTCTATACATATTTATATTAACTGTAATTATTTAATAAAAAATAACTCAAATGAAATTTCTCTCTTTTGACCCCAGTAGGAATTGAATTTGATTTTGTTTTACTACTTGTTAATTTGGAAATGTTATAGATTTTGGTGTTGGACTACAAAACTTGGTAAAGTCAAACTTTGTCGAATTCAAGATGTAACGTAATATAAATGTCCCTCACAAAATATCAATCTTAACGAGTTGCACCAACAAAAGAATAAAATTAACAGAACAAAAAATTGTGTTTTATTAAAAAAAAACAGGAAACTGAGCAACTTTTGCTATAGTTATTTGTTTTTGAAGCCTTGGCCGAAACAAAATAATTATATCTAATGTCAGTAAAACAGTACGGTAAAATATTTTGCGACACAGAGTATCAGACAAACAAATAATTCAGTGGTGCAGGAGGGATTCCCTTTACACCAATAATCCGGTTTAAGGTGGGGGGGGGGGCAGAGTTCAATATGATTCTATCGACAGTCGACATTTCAAACTTCAACTCTACCAGTTTATTTATTTATAATCAACGCTAATATTTGTTAACTTACTTTTGCAAATCAATGCAGTTATTACACACTCCAAATACTATAGATGTCTATTTCGAGCGTTTGAACAAAATAACTGATTGGTTCTATTGACTGATTGACAATAAAAAACCTTATTTGATTGTTCAATTAGTAATATATTAATACTCTTCAAAATAATAAATTTTATCAGCAGTTTTTTAAAAAATAAATTCAATGAACAAAAGCCTGCAAACTGAAAAAACAATTACCGAAATATTAATGGCATGCAGTGTACTGTAGAGTAGTTTAAACGATTTAATTAATACAAACATAAACTGAGTATTTGCTTGGATCGAAACGACGTCTATAAGTAGCCTGGTAGCGAAGAAGTGCCATGTAATAAACTTTGTGTATATTTCAAGAGCCTACATTCATTTCTACAGGTTCTGTAATTATAAGAGACGAGTAGGCACTTAACGCTGCCATTCAGGACTTCCTAATCAATACATCCTCCTATTTTATTAGTCTGCTACATCGTGTGTATGGACACGACTAAAGAATCCGATCCGAGCAATCAGAGATAATTGGACGCCAGGGAGAACTATCTTTTATCAGACGGAACTAATTAAAACTCACTTGAAAAAGTATTGCAGTTGAAGTATTTTATTCCCTGATTGAGCCACTTACTAAAGTAATAATATATATATATATATATATATATATATATATATATATATATATATATATGGTTAAATAACACTTTCATAAACAAAAACTTTTTATTTTAGTTTTCTTCATACATTGAAGCTTCTCGCTGATTGGCAGTATCAGCATTATCAAAATTATGTAGTCCAGATGTAGTCATTGATCTATAAAATACTTAGAAAATTTTGATAATGCTGATACTGCCAATCAAAGAAAATCTTTAATGTATTAATAAAACCTAAAGCAAAAAAAAATTGTTAATGTTATTTAATTATAAATATATATATATATATAACAGAAATAGAAATTCATTCAAGGATTAATATATATGTTTAGTTTATTTTAAGAAGACATTTGGCTACACTGAGTGAGGAATTTATTTAAAAAATTATATTAATAATTTAAATGTAAACTGTTTATTATTCGACAATTTATGTTTTTTATGATCAGAAAGTTTTACCTTTAAAAATTTAAAATTCACTGGAAATTTCTTTTATTGTAGAGGATTTTTTAACTATCTGTTAAAAAAAACAATTTGTACAGTAAACTAAGCCATTATCAACTTTGACGAGATATTACAAAATTTTAAACAGTTCACACTCAACTCCAGCGGTTCATTTAAATGTGATATCATAGCTTTGTAGTTGTGTATTCTCGTAGAAAAATAATTAAATTTAGCAGACGACTCATTATTTCTTCCGCTCTCATCACGGGCTGTGTTTCTCTTGTAAAAAGACAACATTATGGAATTTTAGTTTTGGAAAATTTAATATTGGTTTAGTTTAAAAGTAAACAGAAGGGTATTTCTGTGCCCGAGTAGTCTAGTATTGCTCTATCGAAACAAGCTTATCGATTTGTCTACTTGGAGCGCATACACATTCCTACTGCATTCTACAAAATAATTCATACAGTTTCAAATTTTCCAACACCTCGTAGCTATTTTAAAAGTTACAGATATAATGAGAATAAATAAATAAATGAGCAAACTTTCGTGATTTCGGCAAACTGTTTTGCCTATATCAGTATGAAGCTTCACTCAGTCAGTGACGAGAGGAATATGGTTGCGGAAAATATGTTATGATTAAATAAAACATTTGTGCTGCGAAAAGCTCTGAACCTGTTTATATTGTAACATATATAAGTAACAATATAGACTGTAACGTATAGGCAATATATAAGTAACATAGGCAATATTATTTGTAACATTGACTATAATCAAGAAATAAGGTAACAAAGATATTTTTAAATAAAAACCTTGTCATTCTTTAATTTTTGTGAGCTTCCATTTCTATTTACAAAGTTAGAGAAGTAATTCTATAGATGTTAGCAGTAACGCAAATATATGCTTTAGTACAAATAAATCAGGAGGTAAAAGCAAGAACAACTACAAATCTGAAGCAACAATATAAATATCTTCGTTGAGATAATTTTCTGCATTTGCTATTGTTGCCACAACGAGGCGTGATAAATTTGGGTGTACTGAAACCAACAATAGAGGTGCCTTCTTTTTTTAGTTTTTAAAGAATACTGATACTTCAGGCTTATCAGAATGTCATAGCGCCAGATATATTTTGGCAGTATAAATATTTCCAAAGTTTTACTTCACTTCATAGACAGTTCGGTGCCTCTGGGGATGTGCCCTGGCTGCCCCCTGCGGAAGTGCCCCCTGCGGAAGTTAAGATGACATGTCTACTTATCTGGGCTAGGATACTTTTCACTAATCACAACTAACCTACTCGTGTACATATTCAGAACTGTTCGGTTATTCTGATTAATCGAGTAATCAATGAAGTGAACAAATAGTTCTAATTGCTAAATGATTCCCACTCGCGAAAACCAAAGATGGTACAACGTTGGGAAAGCAGAAACTTGAAATACTAAACACGTTTGTATAGATCCTACCAGAAACTTGAAATACTAGACACGTTTGTGTAGATCCTACCAGAAACTTGAAATACTAAAAACGTTTGTATAGATCCTACCAGAAACTTGAAATACTAGACACGTTTGTATAGATCCTACCAGAAACTTGAAATACTAGACACGTTTGTGTAGATCCTACCAGAAACTTGAAATACTAAACACGTTTGTATAGATCCTACCAGAAACTTGAAATACTAGACACGTTTGTGTAGATCCTACCAGAAACTTGAAATACTAGACACGTTTGTGTAGATCCTACCAGAAACTTGAAATACTAGACACGTTTGTGTAGATCCTACCAGAAACTTGAAATACTAAACACGTTTGTATAGATCCTACCAGAAACTTGAAATACTAGACACGTTTGTGTAGATCCTACCAGAAACTTGAAATACTAAACACGTTTGTATAGATCCTACCAGAAACTTGAAATACTAGACACGTTTGTGTAGATCCTACCAGAAACTTGAAATACTAAACACGTTTGTATAGATCCTACCAGAAACTTGAAATACTAGACACGTTTGTATAGATCCTACCAGAAACTTGGAATACTAAACACGTTTGTATAGATCCTACCAGAAACTTGGAATACTAGACACGTTTGTATAGATCCTACCAGAAACTTGGAATACCGACACGTTTGTATAGATCCTACCAGAAACTTGAAATACTAAACACGTTTGTGTAGATCCTACCAGAAACTTGAAATACTAAACACGTTTGTATAGATCCTACCAGAAACTTGAAATACTAGACACGTTTGTATAGATCCTACCAGAAACTTGAAATACTAGACACGTTTGTGTAGATCCTACCAGAAACTTGAAATACTAAACACGTTTGTATAGATCCTACCAGAAACTTGAAATACTAGACACGTTTGTGTAGATCCTACCAGAAACTTGAAATACTAAACACGTTTGTATAGATCCTACCAGAAACTTGAAATACTAGACACGTTTGTGTAGATCCTACCAGAAACTTGGAATACCGATACGTTTGTATAGATCCTACCAGAAACTTGGAATACTAGACACGTTTGTGTAGATCCTACCAGAAACTTGGAATACCGACACGTTTGTATAGATCCTACCAGAAACTTGAAATACTAAACACGTTTGTGTAGATCCTACCAGAAACTTGAAATACTAAACACGTTTGTATTAATCCTACCAGAAACTTGAAATACTAGACACGTTTGTATAGATCCTACCAGAAACTTGAAATACTAGACACGTTTGTGTAGATCCTACCAGAAACTTGAAATACTAAACACGTTTGTATAGATCCTACCAGAAACTTGAAATACTAGACACGTTTGTGTAGATCCTACCAGAAACTTGAAATACTAAACACGTTTGTATAGATCCTACCAGAAACTTGAAATACTAGACACGTTTGTATAGATCCTACCAGAAACTTGAAATACTAGACACGTTTGTGTAGATCCTACCAGAAACTTGAAATACTAAACACGTTTGTATAGATCCTACCAGAAACTTGAAATACTAGACACGTTTGTGTAGATCCTACCAGAAACTTGAAATACTAGACACGTTTGTGTAGATCCTACCAGAAACTTGAAATACTAGACACGTTTGTGTAGATCCTACCAGAAACTTGAAATACTAAACACGTTTGTATAGATCCTACCAGAAACTTGAAATACTAGACACGTTTGTGTAGATCCTACCAGAAACTTGAAATACTAAACACGTTTGTATAGATCCTACCAGAAACTTGAAATACTAGACACGTTTGTGTAGATCCTACCAGAAACTTGAAATACTAAACACGTTTGTATAGATCCTACCAGAAACTTGAAATACTAAACACGTTTGTATAGATCCTACCAGAAACTTGGAATACAGACACGTTTGTATAGATCCTACCAGAAACTTGGAATACCGACAAGTTTGTATAGATCCTACCAGAAACTTGAAATACTAAACACGTTTGTATAGATCCTACCAGAAACTTGGAATACCGACACGTTTGTATAGATCCTACCAGAAACTTGAAATACTAAACACGTTTGTATAGATCCTACCAGAAACTTGGAATACTAAACACGTTTGTATAGATCCTACCAGAAACTTGAAATACTAAACACGTTTGTATAGATCCTACCAGAAACTTGGAATACCGACACGTTTGTATAGATCCTACCAGAAACTTGGAATACTAGACACGTTTGTGTAGATCCTACCAGAAACTTGGAATACCGACACGTTTGTATAGATCCTACCAGAAACTTGAAATACTAAACACGTTTGTGTAGATCCTACCAGAAACTTGAAATACTAAACACGTTTGTATTAATCCTACCAGAAACTTGAAATACTAGACACGTTTGTATAGATCCTACCAGAAACTTGAAATACTAGACACGTTTGTGTAGATCCTACCAGAAACTTGAAATACTAAACACGTTTGTATAGATCCTACCAGAAACTTGAAATACTAGACACGTTTGTGTAGATCCTACCAGAAACTTGAAATACTAAACACGTTTGTATAGATCCTACCAGAAACTTGAAATACTAGACACGTTTGTATAGATCCTACCAGAAACTTGAAATACTAGACACGTTTGTGTAGATCCTACCAGAAACTTGAAATACTAAACACGTTTGTATAGATCCTACCAGAAACTTGAAATACTAGACACGTTTGTGTAGATCCTACCAGAAACTTGAAATACTAGACACGTTTGTGTAGATCCTACCAGAAACTTGAAATACTAGACACGTTTGTGTAGATCCTACCAGAAACTTGAAATACTAAACACGTTTGTATAGATCCTACCAGAAACTTGAAATACTAGACACGTTTGTGTAGATCCTACCAGAAACTTGAAATACTAAACACGTTTGTATAGATCCTACCAGAAACTTGAAATACTAGACACGTTTGTGTAGATCCTACCAGAAACTTGAAATACTAAACACGTTTGTATAGATCCTACCAGAAACTTGAAATACTAAACACGTTTGTATAGATCCTACCAGAAACTTGGAATACAGACACGTTTGTATAGATCCTACCAGAAACTTGGAATACCGACAAGTTTGTATAGATCCTACCAGAAACTTGAAATACTAAACACGTTTGTATAGATCCTACCAGAAACTTGGAATACCGACACGTTTGTATAGATCCTACCAGAAACTTGAAATACTAAACACGTTTGTATAGATCCTACCAGAAACTTGGAATACTAAACACGTTTGTATAGATCCTACCAGAAACTTGAAATACTAAACACGTTTGTATAGATCCTACCAGAAACTTGGAATACCGACACGTTTGTATAGATCCTACCAGAAACTTGAAATACTAAACACGTTTGTATAGATCCTACCAGAAACTTGGAATACTAAACACGTTTGTATAGATCGTACCAGAAACTTGGAATACTAAACACGTTTGTATAGATCCTACCAGAAACTTGGAATACTAAACACGTTTGTATAGATCGTACCAGAAACTTGAAATACTAAACACGTTTGTATAGATCCTACCAGAAACTTGGAATACTAAACACGTTTGTATAGATCCTACCAGAAACTTGGAATACTAAACACGTTTGTATAGATCGTACCAGAAACTTGAAATACTAAACACGTTTGTATAGATCCTACCAGAAACTTGAAATACTAGACACGTTTGTGTAGATCGTACCAGAAACTTGGAATACTAAACACGTTTGTATAGATTCTACCAGACACTTGAAATACTAAACACGTTTGTATAGATCCTACCAGAAACTTGGAATACCGATACGTTTGTATAGATCCTACCAGAAACTTGGAATACTAAACACGTTTGTATAGATTCTACCAGAAACTTGAAATACTAAACACGTTTGTATAGATCCTACCAGAAACTTGAAATACTAGACACGTTTGTGTAGATCCTACCAGAAACTTGAAATACTAAACACGTTTGTATAGATCCTACCAGAAACTTGAAATACTAAACACGTTTGTATAGATCCTACCAGAAACTTGGAATACTAAACACGTTTGTATAGATCCTACCAGAAACTTGGAATACCGACACGTTTGTATAGATCCTACCAGAAACTTGGAATACTAAACACGTTTGTATAGATCCTACCAGAAACTTGGAATACTAAACACGTTTGTATAGATCGTACCAGAAACTTGAAATACTAAACACGTTTGTATAGATCCTACCAGAAACTTGGAATACTAAACACGTTTGTATAGATCCTACCAGAAACTTGAAATACTAAACACGTTTGTATAGATCCTACCAGAAACTTGGAATACTAAACACGTTTGTATAGATCCTACCAGAAACTTGAAATACTAAACACGTTTGTATAGATCCTACCAGAAACTTGGAATACTAAACACGTTTGTATAGATCCTACCAGAAACTTGGAATACTAAACACGTTTGTATAGATCGTACCAGAAACTTGAAATACTAAACACGTTTGTATAGATCCTACCAGAAACTTGAAATACTAAACACGTTTGTATAGATCGTACCAGAAACTTGGAATACTAAACACGTTTGTATAGATTCTACCAGACACTTGAAATACTAAACACGTTTGTATAGATCCTACCAGAAACTTGGAATACCGATACGTTTGTATAGATCCTACCAGAAACTTGGAATACTAAACACGTTTGTATAGATTCTACCAGAAACTTGAAATACTAAACACGTTTGTATAGATCCTACCAGAAACTTGAAATACTAGACACGTTTGTGTAGATCCTACCAGAAACTTGAAATACTAAACACGTTTGTATAGATCCTACCAGAAACTTGAAATACTAAACACGTTTGTATAGATCCTACCAGAAACTTGGAATACTAAACACGTTTGTATAGATCCTACCAGAAACTTGGAATACCGACACGTTTGTATAGATCCTACCAGAAACTTGAAATACTAAACACGTTTGTATAGATCCTACCAGAAACTTGAAATACTAAACACGTTTGTATAGATCCTACCAGAAACTTGGAATACTAAACACGTTTGTATAGATCCTACCAGAAACTTGGAATACCGACACGTTTGTATAGATCCTACCAGAAACTTGAAATACTAAACACGTTTGTATAGATCCTACCAGAAACTTGGAATACTAAACACGTTTGTATAGATTCTACCAGAAACTTGAAATACTAAACACGTTTGTATAGATCCTACCAGAAACTTGGAATACCGATACGTTTGTATAGATCCTACCAGAAACTTGGAATACTAAACACGTTTGTATAGATTCTACCAGAAACTTGAAATACTAAACACGTTTGTATAGATCCTACCAGAAACTTGGAATACCGATACGTTTGTATAGATCCTACCAGAAACTTTAAATATTAGACACATTTGTATAGATCCTACCAAAAACTGTAAATATTCGAAACGTTTGTATAGATCCTCCCAGAAACTTCAAATATTCAAGTTTGTATAAATCCTACCAAAAACTTTAAATAACACAGTGCGAACGAAAATTTTTTTAAAAATATTAAGAACTCATAGAGTTAATTAATACAAAATATTTTATCATATTAGAATAACAAATTGTACATGTTAACGAAGACAAACAGCTAAACAATAATCTATCCCTCAAATGCGGTTCAATAACAAAGTGGTCATAATCATCAGTGAGAGAGTGCTAATACAATACAACATTTACAGTTATAATGCGGAAATAACGTTTAGCTACTTTCTATGATGAAACGCACTTAGAAATAAATTATTAATTATAAGTTGCTGTTGATTTAACTATTACCTGTGAACAAAATAGAAGCTAAAACTATTTGGTATATATTTATACGTTTACAGTGTTCAAAGGGGAGCCTACGATGCACCTTCAGGAAGTAAAGATGTAGAAAGATTATGGTGTTACATAAAATACGATATCCACAAGAAATAGTATGAGTTATGCAGTTTATAATGTCTCACATAGACAGAATAATTACACCAGTCTGTAATCAAAGAATACGCGTGCTTTCTTAAATGAATTACAAATCTATTTAATAAAAAAACACAAGGTAATAACAAAATCAACTGCTAAGATGGCGCGAAGTTACAAAATGTTGACATTAAACAGAACTGTCGTTGCGATGTGGTAAAAGTTGGTGATTTACGACGCGAGGATGGGGAATGGAAGAACAGCCATTTATTAAAAACAAGGACTCGATTGATGAAACGGTTATGTTCACAGCTGGTCGTCTATAGCCTGAACGTTACTCGTCTTCCTGGGTTAATTAAATGCTACAAATAACCAATAGGACTCTGTGTGGTGACGTCACCACTGAAATCCATCAAACTCAACAATAGGAAGTAAGTTACACATTTAACTCAACAATTTTATCAAAACTCATTGCAATAATTTAAAGCGGAATAATTAAATTATGTAGCGTAGTTAGATAATGTAAATAGGACAATTCTCTGTGTACGTATTTAATATATTTGTTCGGCAGATTAAGATTGTTGTTTTGTTTGGCTTTCTTGAATATGCTGAATGCGCTGTTGTTTATTTAAACCAATATGTTGAGATAAAAAATAAGTAAGTGTAAGCACATCACTGTTTAGTCACAGAAACTATTTTGTGATTAACCTGGTGATTGGTGAGAGGTTGCGTCTGATTTTCCAGAATCATGATTGCAAATTATTCTTAATAATTAAGATAATTACTCTTAGGATGAAATTAAAACGATATAATACATACACTTAAAAAAAAATTCTTTCATTTTGAAATGATTTAAAAATAATACGTTTTTCAGCTACCTAAGGACATTGAGCTTTTATATGACAGTTTAATCTTATCTTAACTATGTCCGCGCAATAAAAGGAGTAATTATTCTTAAGCGCGCGTGCGCTTGTGTAATATGTCAAAAGAGAGTATCGCACAATAGTTAATAAATTTTATAGTGTGTTATATATACTTAATTATTAAACTTGATGTAAAATAGTATAAATAATTGAAAAGATAAAACTTATAGACAACCTTAACCTAGCGTATGTCACGTGAGAGATTGTTTACACTAAATTATAACCCCCTACAGACTTGCAGTTTTTGTGTTGTACATCTTGAGGTTTTGCATACAAAAAAGTATAATTTGAAACTACAGATTTGTAAATCCATTGCAACTTTGTTAGATATACGACTGATATACGTACGCTATATATTTCCAATTGTTTTAAAATACAAATAAAATGGATATAAGACAAATGTCAATATAGGAGAGTAAAAATATTGATTTACAGCTGCGTAAATCTTGTCTGAGAGATAAAATACCGAAAGCTATTTCAAATATTTACCTTTAACATTTGCACAGTAACAATTGTTTATATGATCCAAACTATCGTCTGCAAGAAAACGTATGCATTACTCGCGTGAGTTACACCGCATGTTTGCAACCCATTGCGTACATTTATCTTCTTCCGCCTCCTTACTTCAATCTCCAACATACCTTGAGGAAATTAGAAAACGCTTCGATGTAGAGGGTAAACGTTTATTTCCTATTTACTTGTATGCGTAGGTTATTAAATACATATGCACATACGAGTGTGTGTCTAGTGTGTATGTGTGTGTGTGTGTGTGTGTGTGTGTGTGTGTGTGTGTGTGTGTGTGTGTGTGTGTGTGTGTGTGTGTGTGTGTGTGTGTGTGTGTGTGTGTGTGTGTGTGTGTGTGGTGTGTGGTGTGTGTGTGTGTATTTGTGTGTGTGTGTGTGTGTGTGTGTGTGTGTGTGTGTGTGTGTGTGTGTGTGTGTATTTGTGTGTGTGTGTGTGTGTGTGTGTGTGTGTGTGTGTGTGTGTGTGTGTGTGTGTGTGTGTGTGTGTGTGTGTGTGTGAGTGTGTGTGTGTGTGTGTGTGTGTGTGTGTGTGTGTGTGTGTGTGTGTGTGTGTGTGTGTGTGTGTGTGTGTGAGCGTGCATGTCTGTGTATTACTAAATAAAATATAAAACTAATGTTTGCTAAAAGTTATAATCAATACTCGTTGCTCAAAAAATTAATTATCTAACATAAAATTATGTTTTCCAATTTCAAGAAACTAACAAAATGATGTCGACATGGCATTTGTTTTTTCTATTATTTCATTATATTAGTACCTGAATTTAACTTGTACATCACCTCTTCTATTTTTCCTATTAAATACAATACATTCCCTCTCCGTCCAAGATATATACAGCTATTTTAAATGTAATCATTTTTCTTAGTTCAACATTTTCCGTCACTGCTTTTTTTACCATATCCGAAAAAGGTGAAATTGTGTTCTACTATCGGGTATTGGGATGTGTGATTATATGTATATATATATATATATATATATATATATATATATATATATATACATATATATAAACTATATTGAAACTTTGTACAAAACTTTATTACTTAATAAGGCAATTATATTTTAAAACCAAGTATTTAAAATGAAAACTTTAATGAAACATTTTCTGTTTGTACTAACTTCCTACATGTAAAATTCCTTACGCTATGCATATGGGGGGGATACTTCAAATGACCAAAATTCAACTAACCAAAATGTACGTACACAATTTACGCAACCTTCAACTAACCAAAACACGCAACATTCAACTAATCGAAAGTGCACGGACTTCAACCAACCAAAGTACAAGGATTTCAACTGAAAGAATGTTGCGGGTTAGCGTTTTCCCGTTCCGCAGGCGTTCAAAGCACAACTTGAAGTTAATAAATGTGAAGTAATAATATTTCTGTAAATATCTAAACTTAGTAGTTTATTACTCACTTTAACATTATCTCTCAAAATACTACGGTTTAACTTTATCGTTATTAAAGTAAATGTAATGCAGCAATATTATTCGGTTTGATTATACCATATATAGTGAAGTAATCTTATTATAATTGTAAATAGTCGGACCGGCAATAAGATAACCCGCAACATTTCTTTCAGTTGAAGTCCGTGCACTTTCGATTAGTTGATTGTCGCGTATTTTGGTCATTTGAAGGGTACCCTTTGAGGAGGCTACTTACGAAGGTTCGGATCTACGCATGGAGGCATGACACAAGACCCCGCTGTCCCTGCGTTTATTTAACGATACATATTTTATTCATTATATTAAAACTTAATATAGTTTATATTTACCAAAGGTTTTTACTAATCTGTTCACCTATTTAATACCAGACCCTATATATTACTTAAGTAACGACTAGCATATTTGTACGCAAACTTTTGGGTTTCTTACATTATATTTGTAATTTTCACAGTTGGAAAGACATAGTTTAACACCTTTTTATTTACCCGCCTCTTTGATTGCTTAAATAACTCTGGTCTGTTTGAGATTTTGGGCGTTGTAATAATTATATTTGTTAGGTGTTTTACGAGTTGGAAAATGTAACTAACTATTTGATAAATTTGAGTTTTCACTTCTGTTGCACATTCCCGACTGCCACCTATTTTCTACTTATTGATTCTACATTCATTTACTTTCGTCTTTCTTTTAATTTTGGTTTTGCATTTAGTTTTACTGCCAAAAATTTAGTAAATAGGAAATATAATATCGTTGCTCTCGATCGAAAACAGAAATAAAAGTTAACTTACATTATACTTAACGTAAATTAAATATTAAAACAGTCACTACACACTAGTTTCGATGACGATGTGGCCTAAATCAGGGCTTGGCTTTTACATTATTCTGATTAGGATTTATTGATAAACTTATTAAAATAGTAGACGCTTTATGCATATAATACTATATTTTCTATATTTTTCCTAGTAGCTCAAAAAAATTCTTCACAAAAACGATTTTACATAAAATATTAAAACTCAATTCAACCGGAATAATTAATTACACAGCCCTTTTTATTAACAATTCGTCCTGATGAAAAACATTCGGGAAACTAATTGTGTTTTTGCAAAACGGAAAATAATTTTAAAGCACTCAGTGAGTTTTTATTTTCAAGAATAAATTGTTTTAGAGTTGTTTGGAAGTTATTTATAATCGGGTTATAGGAATTGTTAGGGAGTCCAGTCACATGGAAAGCGTCGGTCGATCAGTTACAACGCACATGTATTATACGGTTTCGGGTCGATCAGTTTCAATTACCGACGTTTGCCAAATAAATTTACCGCAAAACAAAAACTTCATTCAATTAACTAGACGCTATAAAGAGGCACCCGCAGGCAATATCGAGGATGAATGGATTTGTACGTGTGAAACCATAACACTGCAGGTTGGGTCACAAATGTACGTAAATAGAGAATCGTTGTTATTCTACGATTTAAAGGTTTTATTTCATATAGGTTAAATTAGATTGTTAGGCAATCTAGCTATGATTTCGAAGATAATTCTTGTTTGGTAGAATCGAAAAGATGTATAAAATGCAGCTATAACCCTGATAAAGGTGATATTGTTAGCGGAAACTTACAGTATATTGTTAGTGGACACTGTATAACTTGGAAAAAATAGGCTACAAAAATTGGGAATAAGTTGTAAAAATTGTAAAAACTAAAAAAATGTGGCCTAACCAACAACTGATTCAAACAGAATATACGAAATTAATTCAGTTGCTTAGTTAATAAACAGCAAAACAAACATTACAGCACAAAACAAATCGAACTTTACAGCTTAAAACATCTGCAGGTTATGGTAAAATACAATAATTTTCCGCATTCAAGACTAGTGAACACATACAGAAAGAACTGAATTAATCTTAATTAGCTTTTATGTCACTACGCTCTCACCTGCTGTAAATACAGTAAATCTAACTATTACAAAGACTCAATAGGTCAGCCATGCGACTAACTGACAAAAATGACGTTTTTTTTCTATTATTCGACAGCATGGCTCAAAATACTTTCTATGAAAACATAGTAATATAAAAGCTTTTTTCTTACCTCAACTGATAACATTATCCATTAAATGAAAGGTTTTAGACAGGTTTTTTACCAAAAATAGTAATACACTTTATTTCTCAAAATATATAAACAAAGAACATTTAGCACACAAATTTATTAAAATTAAACATTGATACGATATTCAGGCTTCTGGTGGCCAAAATACTTTAATATCCTCGATAATTTGTTCGAAGAGATCATTATGTGCACATACTTCTCTTAAATAATTTTTCCAATCGGTTGTTGAACCTGCACTCATGCCTAATTTTTCACAAACTTAGTGTTAGTGTACTCTTTTGACCAGGAGTATATGAAAAAAAAATAGTTTCAAAAGGAAGTTTACTTGCTTCGAGCCACGTATCTTTCCTCGGGCCAACTGAAACGCGGCAATCTTTTCTGTTACACCGCCTCCGATCATGAGCATTTGTCAAACTTAGCGACATTTCGTCCCCGTTATCACAATCACACGTGTTATGTAGTATTCCTTTATTACGAAAATAACTTACTGCTTTTCCCTTACTATCTATCTCACGAACTAAACGTATCAGTGACATCAATACTGAAGCACTAACAGGACACTGGTGGTCAAAGTACGGTGAACGTCTCGTAGTAACTGATAAGATAAGGAAACTTGCTGCTTTATTTATATGGTCTTAACTGGTTTATTAGATATTTATTTTATGTACAAAGCAATATGTGACAATAATTAGTGTTCTAATTTCCATAGAAAATATTTTGAGCCATGCGGTCGTATAATAGAAAAGACCCAAAATGACTTTCTTATGGCGTTCCTGACAGTGTAATAAACTAGAAAAATCTTTCGTTTCCCATTATATTTTTCCGTTTAATAAAGTTTATTTCAAAGGAAGAGAGAAAATATTTTAAATTTTTAAATAAAAATATTATAAGATACCAAAATTGTTTGGACTAAATATTTTATTAAAATTTATTTTTATACTAAATTTACTTTCACATTATTTTGCTAACCGAAGATTTTTCACCTTGTTAACATACACAGTCAGACCTCATTTAATAAATTATCTAGTGGGACTGGCCTACAAAATGTATTAAACAAACTATTCAGTAGAGGTTTATATAGAATCTATTTAATGTAGCTCATACAAATCCTTTAATAGATGTCGAAATTATTTACCGAATAAAAGTTTATTCAACTAATTTAATTGTAATAGTTTTTTTAAGTGTCAAATATTGTTTTAATTTTTTAAAATTTGGATACAAATACGTATATAAGTAATTA